>JAHKKF010538265.1:14145-32707 GCA_019740295.1 Labeo calbasu
ACCCCATAGAGAATCTATGGGATATTGTCAAGAGGAAAATGAGAAACAAGAGACCAAAAAATGCAGATGAGCTGAAGGCCACTGTCAAAGAAACCTGGACTTCCATACCACCCCAGCAGTGCCACAGACTGATCACCTCCGCCACGCCAAATTGAGGCAGTAATTAAAGCAAAAGGAGCCCCTATCAAGTATTGAGTACATATGCAGTAAATAAACATGCTTTCCAGAAGGCCAACATTTTTTTTTTTATTGATCTTATGAAGTATTCTAATTTGTTGAGATTAAATGAGTTAAAATGTGAGCCAAAATCATCACAATTAAAAGAACCAAAGACTTAAACTACTTCAGTCTGTGCGCACTAAATGTATTATATACACGAGTTTCACAATTGGAGTTGAATTACTGAAATAAATGATCTTTTCCAAGACCTTCTGATTTATTAACAAATGAAACCTTATTGTAAAGTGTTGCTGGTGAAATAACTGTAATGCAGCATTTTGACCAAATAAAAACAGCACTGATGAGCATAAAACACTTCTTTCAGAAATGATTTCTGAAGGGTCATGTGATTCTGAAGACTGGAGTAATGATGCCAAAAATTCAGAATTGATCACAGGAATAAATTATAATTTAAAATATATTCCCACAGAAAAAAGCTATTTAAAATCATAATATATTTTACATTTTTACTGCATTTTATACTAAATAATAGAAGCCATTGGTGAGCAAATCAGCATATTAAAATTATTTCTCGAAGATCATGTGACACTGAAGACTGGAGTAATGATGCTGAAAATTCAGATTTGATCACAGGAATAAATTACATAATTTTTTTATTTATTGTTTATATTTCATTTATTTTATATATTTTGTTTGACATTATTTTTATTAGAAAAATACTGTAAAAACAGTAATATTATGAAATAATATTGCAATTTAAAACAAGTGTTTCTGATTGAATATTGCATTAAATGTAATTTGTTCCTGTGATTCAAGAAGTATTTTTTCATTGTTAGTTTATGTACTTGGTTAACAAATGAAACCTTATTGTAAAGTGTTGCTGGTAAAATAACTGTAATGCACAGCCTTGCATGCAACCTGTTGTAATTTAAGGACGTTTTTCTATAACAGCTTATGTCTATCCACAGCATATGTATGTTTTTGTACATGTGCAACATTAATTTCAGGTTTCTGCAAGTCACATCTGACATCCAAACTTGCACTTGCGTTTGACTAGGCTTGCTGGGAAAACACAACAGCACAAAGAGAAAACTACACAAAGTGGTCATTCCAGCACAATTTTGCAGTGACACGAGTTCACACAAAGTTAGATATAATGGGAGAAATGTGTGGGAGAGCCCATATCTCTGGGCTTTTTCTCAGACTTTCAGTATTTTAGCCGAACGCTGGCGCCTCTGTCTCCATGACGACTTTGAGGAAGGCACTTCTCCACTTGCTGGATCTGGCCTTGCCATTACAGCTAACACAATAGACCATTAGAGCTTGCTGAGCAATGCGCATGTGTGTGTGTGTGTGTGCGTGTGTGCGTATGTGCGTGTGCGTGTTCAGTATCTGTTCCAGTGGCAGATATATATTCTGGTTGGTTAGCAGACTGGGCGTGGCTGTTTTCATAAAGTGCTTTGTTAGTTAAATAGCAGCTGGAAGTAGATTTGCATTTCTTGTATGAAGCAGCAGTGCTTGCAAGGCAGCAAAAGAAAAGTTGTTGGTAAGTTGAGGCTTTCGTCTTTGAAACGTCACTTCAGACTCCTGACATGTTACATGCAACTTGTGTGCAATTTACTTTTTATGACAATATCAATTCCAGTGAAATCGATTTGACTTTATTTAGCACTTAAAAAGCTAGTAAAGGATGGTTTGAGGCCAGTGAGATTTTTTTAAAATGTTTTTGAAAGAAGACTGCTTTATTTTATAAAAAATACAGTAAAAGCTGAAATATTTGTGCAATTCAAGTGTTTTTTTTATGCAGATATATGGTAAAATGTAATTTATTTCTGTGATGCATTACTCCAGTCTCCAGTGTCACATGATCCTTCAGAAATAATTTCTGAAAGAAGTCTTTTATGCTTATCAAGGCTGCATTTATTTGGTCAGAATACAGTAAAAACAGTAAAATATATTATGATTTAAAATAGCTGTTTTCTTTGTGTTTATATGTCAAATTGAAATTTCTTTCTGTGATCAAAGCTGAATTTTCATAATTTCCCTAGTCTTTAGTATCACATTATCCTTCAGAAATCATTTTAATATGCTGATTTGCTCACCAATGGCTTCTATTATTTAGTATAAAATGCAGTAAAAATGTAAAATATATTATGATTTTAAATAGCTTTTTTCTATGGGAATATATTTTAAATTGTAAATTTTCGGGATCATTACTCCAGTCTTCAGTATCACATAACCCTTCAGAAATTTATGCTCATCAGCTCTATTTTTATTTGGTCAAAATGCTGTAAGAACAGTAAAATATTTTATGATTTAAAATAGCTGTTTTCTATGTGAATATATTTTAAAATGTAATTTATTCCTGTGATGCAAAGCAGAATTTTCAGCATCATTACTCCAGTCTTCAGTGTGACATGTTCCTTCAGAAATAGTTTTTGAAAAACGTCTCTTATGCTCATCAAGGCTGTTTTTACTTGGTCAGAATACAGTAAAAACAGTAAAATATATGAGGATTTAAAATAGCAGTTTTCTATGTGAATATATTTTAAAATGTGAGTTATTCCTGTAATCAAAGCGTACTTTTCAGCATCATTACTCCAGTCTTCAGTGTCACATGATCCTTCAGAAATCATTTCTAATATGCTGATTTGCTGCTCAACAAACATTTCTGATTTTTCTTAATGTTGAAAACAGTTGTACTGCTTCATATTTTTGTGGAAATGGCGTTTCCGAATTCTTTAATAAATAAAAAGTTCAACAGAACGGCATTAATTTGAAATACTTTTGTAACATTATAAATGTTTTTACTGTCACTTCAGTGTAATGCATCCTTGCTGAATAAAAAATATTAATTTCTTCTTGCCTCAAACCTTCAACCGGTACAGTATGTTATTAGGCAAACTCCTGTTGTTCAATTAAACTAAATTAAACAAGTCCCAGATGTGGATTTCTCAATGTATAAACATCGTGTTTGGCTTTTATAATAATAAAGCTAACAGTGACTCTTAAGGAACACTGAAACAGATTAATAGCAGCAAGTTATTTTTTAATTTTCCTGTCATTATTTGTGTTTTGATTAATATTATTTGCATGAAAATTAAGATGTCGATGTCTTTCCGAAAGGTACAGGAGATTGATTCACGATCAGGCGGTTGTGTGACTCCACGAGCCACTCACGTTTCTATATTCATGGTCGGTTAAGAGGTGGGGTGGGGATATTTTTGTAAGTGCTTCGTCAGGACAAAGTTAGCGTGATTAGGCTGTAGTTAAAGCGTAATTAAAAGCGCTTAAACAGAGGCAGAACGGTCCCGGAGGAGGCGGAGAGGACCTCAGGGGGAACAGCGAGATAGTGATTAAATGAAGTCTGTGGGTTATCGAATCCGCCGGGTGAACAAAGCGATACAGCTTCGCTTCTCTTCTGCCTCTCTCTCGCTCTTTGCTTGGCTCTGACAGCAAAATATATGTAATGACTGTGTTTTTTTAACCCACTTTAGTTCCCCCCGACTCTCTTCAAAAGACTGACATGGGTGCGCGAGGAGATTTCTGTCATTTATCAGCGTGAGGGAGCGAGCGAGAGAGGCCGGCCTGCCATTTTCTCTCTGTTCCATTAACAAATTACCTCCCCTCCCTATGCTGCGATTAGATGTACATCCCGAAAATTAATTTGCCTCTTAGTAAGAAAACAATTAACTAGACTCTATTGTGAGACCCTGAATGTGTGTGTGTGTGTGCGCATGCATGTGTGTTTTTCAGGGCCAAAGAGGATGAGAAATAGGAGTGAGTCACTCTAGAGTCTGATGAATGTAGGATGTGTTCGCTTGTGAAGGAAGTAAGAAGAATGGCCGTCTGCACGGATAACGCATGTAGTGCATGTGAATGATCTTATATAACAGAGTGACAAGAGCCACGCTCATTTCACAGCTAATTAGGCCCACTTTGTTACATATGTATGAAATGTAGATGCATTTTTCCTGTGTTGCATTAATGCTTATCGCGCTAACTGATCTAATACCCGGGTTTTATTGCTTTATTTTTGTCTCTGAAATGTGATTGAGGCTGTTTTAAACAGCTTTGAGTTACTTTGAGGTTCTTTGAGAGTTCAGTTTTACAAATTGACAAAAATCATTTGATTCACTTCAGTAGAATTGGAGAGTCAAATGACTGAATCTGTGAATTCAGATGATTGAATCAGTACCTAATTTGAGCAAATAAATGAATCAGATATGGGCTAGTGAATCAAACGATTAAACTGATTACTCAAATGAGCAAAGCAGTGAATTAAATGATTGAAACAGTGAATCAAATGCTTGAATTGTTTGTATCAAATTATTTGGGTTCAAATTATTTGGTTAAATTAATTGAAAAAAAAAAGAAAATTGTTTCAACATATTTCTTTGGTAATGTTTTAGTTGCTGTAATTAACTGAAACTAAAACCAATTAAAAATAAATAAATTAATTAATAAATTAATTACATTTTATTGTTTGGAATCAACGTTAAATAAAATGAAATATAAAAAAATCCGTTTAATGTCAGCTAGTTGCATAACATTTATTTTAATTTAGTTTTCATTTTCAACTTGATGTGCTAAAATGACTAAAGCTAAAATAAAACAAAAATAACAGCTATATAAACACGCAAACAAGCAAAAAAAGAAAAGATTAAAATGAAAATGGTTAATATAAAAATAATTACTAATAAAAACTCTAATATCATCTCAGTGATAGGATGCAACGGGGTAAAGGCGCCTTTGATATTATTTTCCTCTAAATCACTATAGACAAAACGTAGTGTAGCACTTTCCAAAACATCCGCTTTTCAAGATGCACATGCAAATTTGTCTGATCCTTGATGTGATTACGTGCAACAGCGCAAAGTTGATTCTGTGCTTACTTGATCTCATATTTAATTCTTTTTAAAATGTTGTATATTTAAGTAGCAAACAAGAATCGCTAAAATGAATTAATATATTTTAAGAAAAATGTCTGATTTTCAGTTTTGTTTAAGATAATTAAAGCAACAGTTTTTAAATAACAAAAGAATATGTAAAAGTATGTTATTTGGGGGTAGAAAGTGTCTCTGCTGTTGGGGCCAAAAGGCATGATAATTAATAGAAGGCTGACTTTTCCATTTGTTGACATGGTATGGTTAGATTCAGATGGTACATATCATATATTATGTTGGCTGTCCATCGTAGAGATAATCACTATATTTAGAATGAAACCATCATATATAACATGATATTAATCATATCATACAATAAAATAGCATTACTGTAAATCTATATTAAATTACTATGGGATCTCCTTCAATACTTTTAGAATCTTTACTTTTTAAAATTACTTTGTTTCTATACTTTAAAATATATTTTTTATATTTTATAATGACAATATATTTATTGAACAAAATAGAATTTTCATTTTTCAGAATGAGCAGAAAAAAGTACAAACTTTGCAGTGGTTGTTTTGAACATTAACTTAGACATTATAAAAAAAAAACAAACAAACATTGTTTTAGCTAAAGTATTTATATTAATACTGTGTGCCTTTTGCCCCATATGGTGAGCCTTTTACCTCATACATTTATAAGATTTTATAACAAAATAAACGACTTGTGTGATTTATTGTCAGACAAAATCTGTTGCTCCATAATGTTCAATACAAATGTATATATACATTTTAGGCGCAGTGAACAGCACATTTTTTCTTAAGGTGTGCCTTTAGCCCCGTTGCACCCTACTAAACTAACACTAGTACTATGTAGGTTTGTTTTGGTGTAAATTTGCATCCATAATATGCAAAAAAAACAGCTGTAGTTTTTGTAATTCTGCGGAAAAGCGTAGTGAAGTATTGCTACTTTGAATGAGTTACTCCCTAGTTAGTAAAATAGCCAATTCATCCAGTGATAATTAAATAATGTAGAAGAGCATTACAATATATGTATGCATATATACAGATTTGTGTTGTACTTTTCTGACTTTTAAACGGCTGATTCAGGTTTCTGGATTGCAGTGTTGAAAGCCTTCATATCGTGGTCATTCATCAACGACCTGCAGGGTTTGGATGGGGAATTGCACTGTGCGAATTACATGTAGGACAGATTTTGTGAGTGAATTTGTGCCATTAGTTTATTTGCATAATTCCTTTAGTGAATCGGCTGGTAAAACAACACGCACGGCGCGTTGTCCCTCAAGCGGGCAGTTGCTATTCAAAGGTGGATCGTGGGGGACGGATACGTGCACGCTGAGAAGATTACGCTCCGAAATCCCATCGCTGGTGCCAAATGAAGTCAAGGGTTTGCCACACAGCAAATTTTGCTGACTCTTAGGGATTACAGACTTTGGTGAGACACACGGCCCATCCAGGCGATGTGTGTGTTCATTTGCTTTCACCATCTGTCAGTTTGTTGTAATTGATGGTGCATCGTAATAAGATGCACAGAAACACCAAGGTATTTATTTAATGTTTATTAATTTGCGCTCAGCTAATATAACCTAATCAGGTGACGCTGAAAAAAAGACGACGCTGATTCAGTGGATGTGTGCGGTGATTTAAAGGTTGCTGGTGTTGTAATACATCAAACATGTTACTTACAGTGATTTCTCAGAGTAGACGTCCGGGATCAACCTTCAACAAGATATTAGAGTTAAGCTTCTGGCTGGGCTTAGGAGCTTAAACAACGTTATTATCATTAATCTTTGATTTTAATAGCAGTTAATGGTTAGGAATTGATTGCAACGGGTAGATTTGTGTTTCTTTGATTACAAATGTTGTTCCAGGACCAACAAAAGTTAAAATCTGCTTATGATTTTAACAAATAGTCTTAGTTAGGTGATCACACAATTGATCTAATTGTGCTTGATCCTTGAAACCGTTGAATCTTTTCATGCATGCACATACACAGTTAATTTTTGCTTCATAGTTTCATTTATAGCTGTTTAGTTATTGGATAGATAGTACATGTACATTTAGATTCTGCAATTCAACTATTAATTTGATGGAAATCTATGCATATAAATAGCTGAAGTCATATGTCCTTTTATGCAATTCTGGTTCATTTAAAAGGAATGATAATTTATGCATCTCTCAGTCATCATTATATTGTATTGCATTATTTGTTTAATGTATGGGAGATACTGGAATGACTGGTATATCGTTTTAGGTACCTACTACTTGCTTATAAAGATCTCATTTCTCATGTTGCAAGCGATCAAAATTTCATCATACTTTGTGGCCATATAAATAACAACATCTGCAACAGATTGCATCTTTCTGCTGTGTAATTGCATCTTTTTGCATTTGCTTGTTTTGGGCTTGATATGCAAATTCTCAGGGAGTTTTTTTTTGGTACAGTCATTGTGCAATGGACTTGAAAAACATGCAGTCATCTATTCGTTCGCCGTTTTTGTATTCCACACATGCACGCCTATGCTCTATAGAATTAGACTGCTGTCAAAGTCTATTAACTCACATGTAATTGTACCTTTAGGCTTCACAGAAATACCTTTTACATTAATGGGTGCTTTCGTCCACGCAGCAATCTCTTTCTTGTTCTGTGAAGCCCACAGGCGCTGCTATTTTTACCAAAGTTTCAGCGGTGTGTGTTATTGTTTGTATAAGTTTAATTATATAATGATTTCCCTGTTTATTGACTTATCACTGATTCAGTTATTCAAATGCAGCACAAGAGTGAATTAAAAGATGTGAGATTTGTTACTCTATGCGTTTATGGAAACTCATTTAATTTGATGCCAAAAGTAATTAAACACTTAAAATGCTTGAATGTTACTGCATTAGATGATTAAATATAATATCAAGTGTCATTTCTGGTAAAGAAGATGCTTTTCATTTTAAAAAATAAACAAAATCACCAGTTGATTGATGACAAAATGGTGAAGAAAAGCAAAGTTAGTCCAGACAAAAGATCTTGCAGTTTTGTTAGCTATTTTGTTATCCAATTCAATGACATTCAGACTTTTTAAGTGTGTCTCAAGTGTCCGAATGCATTTGACGCTGTTGTGCTTCATATGATGAATATTTGTAAGCAGGGACGATGTTGGTAAACTCAAGATCAGCTCAGCATAGAGGCTAAGTGGCTTTTAGTTTGATACTCTAAGAGAGTCTTCAGTGTCTTACGTGTTGTGGTTGCTGATTTAAGTCTTTTCACATCAGCAAAGGAATTTACCACTATAATTACACCATCTAAAGCTTTTTGACAGGATGCCCAGAAATAAAAATCTGTACAGTGCAATAAAGCAAGGGCTGCACGGTAGTTTCCCCTTCCAGTGTGATTTTAAAGGAGGAGTCCTGACAGCTGAAGGACCCCTATATGCTGCACTCGGGAATTCAATTGCAGGACTAACTGGGGCAGAATGCTGGTAAAGTGGTTTTGAAAAACCGCCTTTCATTGCCTGTCGCGCTAAAAAACAATGCGGAGGTTTTGGATTAGATATTAGATATATAACAGAGTGGCTTGTAATATGAAAGTCACATATTCTGCATCAAATAACTTTGATTATATACAAGATTCTGTGCATGTTGAAAAGGTGCAATAATGTTTTTTTTTTTCTATTTAAAGAATGGGTATTGTTCCAAATACATACAGATATTAAAGAAATAGTTCACCCACAAGGCCATCCAAGATGTAGATGAGTTTGTCTCATCATTAGATTTGGAGAAATGTAGCATCACTTGCTCACCAGTGGATCCTCTGCAGTGAATGGGTGCCGTCAGAATGAGAGTCCAAACAGCTGATAAAAACATCACATTAATCCACAAGTAATCCACACCACTCCAGTCCATCAGTCAACATCTTGAGAAGACAAAAGCTGCATGTTTGTAAGAAACAAATCCATCATCTTATTTGTTTAGAGGTGTTGTTTTGAACTGTTTTGGCTTGTAAATAGTGGTTGATCTGTGCAGATTTCTCTCCTGATTCAAACCAGTAGGAAGCATCATTTTATGGACTCATAATTTAGCCGGAAGCAACAGTTTGCAGTTAAACTCATTAATGATGGATTTGTTTCTTACAAACATACAGGTTTTGGCTTCTAACTGAAGGACAGAAGTGGTATGGATTACTTGTGGATTATTGTGATGTTTTATCAGCTGTTTGGACTCTCATTCTGATGGCACCCATTCACTGCAGAGAATCCATTTGTGAGCTAGTGATGGAAATCCACATTTCTCCAAATCTGATGAAGAAACAAACTCAACTTCAACTTGGATGGCTTGAGAATGAGGACATTTTCAGCAAATTTAAAAAATTGCTCTCTCATTCTGACGGCACCCATTTACTGCAGAAGATCCATTGGTGAGCAAGTGATGTAATGCTATATTTCTCCAAATCTGATGAAGAGACAAACTCCACTACATCTTGGATGGCTTGAGGGTGAGGACATTTTCAGCAAATTATTATTTATTTTTTCTCTCATTCTGATGGCACCCATTCACTGCAGAGGATCCATTGGTGAGCCAGTGATGTAATGCTACATTTCTCCAAATCTGATTAAGAAACAAACTCAACTACATCTTGGATGGCCTGAATGGGAGGACATTTTCAGCAAATTTTAAAATGATCTCTCTCATTCTGACGGTACCCATTCACTGCAGAGGATCCATTGGTGAGCAAATGATGTAATGCTATACTTCTTCAAATCTGATGAAGACACAAACTCCACTACATCTTGGATGGCTTGGGAGTGGGGACATTTTCAGCAAATTTTAAAATGATCTCTCTCATTCTGACGGTACCCATTCACTGCAGAAGATCCATTGGTGAGCAAGTGATGTGACGCTACATTTTTTCTCCAAATTTGATTAAGAAACGAACTCCGCTACATCTTGGATGGCCTGAGGGTAAGGACATTTACAGCAAATTTAAAACTTCTTTTCTCTAATTCTGATGGCACCCATTCATTGCAGAAGATCCATTGGTGAGCAAGTGATGTAATGCTACATTCCTCCAAATCTGATAATGAAACAAACTTTACTACATCTTGGGTGGCCTGAAGGTGAGGACGTTTTCAGCCATTTTTTTTTTTTTTAGTAAGATATTTCTCTTTTATTCTGACGGCACCCATTCACTGCACAAATTACTACTCTATACACTGAAAGTGCTAGCTGCTTTTAGGACTATAAATGCCATCACATTATCCATATTGACTGACAGCGTGGTTCAATGACATACCTTATGGACTGTTTGTCTGTAAATGTGAATGCGTGGAACATTATCTACTTCATGAGGAAAATGAAGTATATTGAATCTGCGACAATAGTGCAATTGTTCTCAGAGTGTGTGAGAGTCGCCCTCATGCTGATGTCCTTAAGTTAGAGAGTGTGTAAAAGAAAGTATTTAGGTGAAAAATGCGACAAGCCCTCCTCTGTGCACTCATCTGACATCTTTAAAACATCAAGACGATCTATAGAGGTTTTCACCTTGCGGTGTCTTTTTACTGAGACAGACGTCTACAAATAGAGACTCAATCTGCTGCTTCTGCAGAGTGCTGAATCTGTCAATGTAAAATGTATTGCATTGGTAATTCTTTCATTGTACTCATCCTCATGTCGGTCCAAACCTGAAAGCTGTTTTTCAGTGGAACACAAAAGAACATTGCAAAAAAAAAAACACTATAGAAATATACATAGCAAAAGTAATATGATTTGTGCACTATATAAAAGTCAGTATACATTTATAGCACATTATTAATATGGACTACTGTTATGGTACTTTCTTGATGTTTTTTCCCACTTTCTTGGAGCTTAAAAGATGTGACTACTTTAAAATTTCTTCAACATTCCAAGATAAAATTTACTTTAAAATTCCATGTTTTCTAGTAAAAATATTCTAAATATTAAAAAATAAATAAATAAATAAAATCTCTTTTATAGATTAATCTAAACATTTATATATTTATTTAGATTATTTATTTAAAATAAATGCTATTATTTATTTATTTATTTATTTAGTGTTTAAAATACATAAGTACATTAGTGTTATCATTTTATTTTATTTTATTTTATTTTATTTATCAAAAATGTACCAAAAAAAATCCAAGCTGTGTTATAACGTTGTGTAGTTAGTTTTTGGATCATTCATAGAAACATTTTGACTGAATCCCAGTTGGCATTAACCGCATGACTCAGTTATCTGTTCTTACAGTATGTGCGATTAGGATTAGTCTGTCCTAAATCTGAGTATGCTGAAGGTGTCTGGACTAGTGGATTTTTGAGGTACAAATCCATGCTTTTTGGTTTACGTTGAGCAATTACCCAAAACCCTTTGCACTACAGAAGAGGAATAGTTTAATAGATTGTTATAATAAAAGCAGTTGCAAATGCAGCAAATGCAATTTTATGATTTGGCACTATATGTCCCAAAACTGACACACTTGCACTTTCCCATTAAAGTAAAGTATGTACGTTTAAAGCACGTAGTAAAAATGGATGATCTTTAGGATGTGGATCATATATTCATCATATATAAATCAGTCATGATGTAATATCTGTCTCTAGAAGCCGCTCTGCTCTAGAGTATTGATTTTCCTTTTGTTTTCTCTTGGTTTTCTGATGTCGATGGCCAGCAGGCCACGTCTATATTTCAAGAGGTTTCAAAGGGCCACGCGAGACAATTCTGAGTAAACCAAACATTTTTGCAGGGCTTTTATTTACCAGGGTTTGGAGAGAAAAACAGGCGTCCGATTTGGGAAAACCTCAAGGTGAAAGTTAGTCAGTCTTCATGATTACCTGTACTCTTTTATGAAGGCTGGAAAACAGAGTTGCGGTGGAGTATTTCCCAGCCGGTTTCCTTTCAAGCCGGTTTGTCTTGGCCAGCTGTGGCTGAGAATTGCATTTCAGGCGATGTTGATTCTTGCAGGCGCCTTTTCAGAGCGCTGAAATTTGCCAGGGATCTGGAGACAGCAAAGGGACTTTTAATGAACAGCTTTTATTGATCAGTGGACAAAACAGCTGTTAATTACAGGAGAGCAGGCGTTTAATTGGCGCTATGAAATAGGGCCATCATGTGCCAGTCTAAAAGCCAATGACAAATGCAATCGCTTTGGTGGAGATCTGTGTTGAGAATTGGCTCAAATGTCTAAAAGTTGAGTTGTGTTGGCCTCCGTGCACAAGATGTAGAATGACAGGAAGAGGACTTTAGTGAGCACAATAGAGGTTTTTATCTTGTAAGGTCATTTGGCTCCATTGTGAAGGCTTTGAGGTCAGTTAAATCAGCGGGTCTCAATCAGTTTTGCTTCAGGATTTTATATTGTTTAGTTTTATATGGCCATGTTTGACTATGACAAACCAGCTTGCTAAAAATTGGTTTATTTTGTAATGCTAAATGTACATGATTATATGGTTAGCATTTTATTGCACTTTTTTTTGTGATGTTCACCACAGTCTGTGACCATTTTTAGGCTGAAAAGCACTCAATTACAGCTTTATGAAAAACTATGGAGACTTCAAAGACGCTTTTGTAAAATCGATTGTTTATTTATTCACTTTATTATATTCATTTATGCTAATTAATATTCATTTATTGAAAGAAATATAAATTTCTGTAACAAAATCTTTGCCTTGTTTATTTATAGTATTTAGTATTAGTATTTTAGTATCTGTAATTTTGTCTTGTTTTAGAATTTATTAGTTATTAGTATTAGTTTATTTAATATTTTATAGTATTTTTTTTTTTATTTATGTGCAGTTTGTTTGTTTGTTTTCCAGTAAAAATATTATTAAAAGCTATAAAACAATTTCAAAAGTAATACTTTTAGATAATATATCTTTATATTTATTTCTCATTAATACTTATTCTTATTTATATGTATACATTTCATATTCAAAATTAAAAAGTTTATATTAAGAAGTTTATGAAAAGTAAAAAGTAAATATATTTTTAGATTTATATTTTAAATGTGTTTAGATATTTTACTGGAAAATAAGACAAAAGCTGCTTTTTAAAAAAAATATATATTTAAATAACATTTAGCGATTAATGTAAGTATATAATCTGTATATATAATAACCAGTTTAGGCAAAGCAAATATACTTTGTTTTAAATGTATTTAATGTTTATAATTTAATAAATTATATTTATTAAATATATTATAACATTTAAATATATATTTTTTTAATTATAGAAATTGATATGCTTTTTTTAAAATATTTTTTAATCATTTTTAATAATATTTAACAATGATTATTAAAGTCATCTAATGTTTGTTTATGGTGATATCTGCAGTAAGATTTACTCTTATCAAAATGCATAAAAGTTTAAATACCCAATTTAACTATCTATTTTGTTTTAAAGATTTTTAGATATTTTACTGGAAAATAAGACAAAATTATGCTTTTTATTTATTTTTTCGTCGTTGTTGTTACTGTTGTTGTTGTTGTTGTTGTTGTTTTAAACAAGACAAAAAATCCTGTTTGGAAAAATGTTTTATAGAAATTTATATTCATTTTCTGTATTTTTATTTTAATATTTTCTATTTCTGTTTTAATATTTGTTTATAGTAGAATCTGCGTTGAGATTTATTCTTATCCTTATAAAGTAAATATATCTTGTAAAAATATGTAGATATTTTATTCATTCATAAATGTATTTATTTCTTTATTTATTGAGAATTATGTGTAATGTCTATGATCTATAACACTGAATATTAATATCCAATAATATTTATTTTATTCAATTCAAATTTAGCAACTGAACTGGATTTAAAAGACGTGAATAGAGTTCAACTCTTGTCTCCTGTTTCCCATGCCGCTTCCTCGTTCTGTCGCTTCCTCTCTTTTTTCATGTCGGTTTTATGACGCATCTAAATGAAGGCGCTGAACGCCGCTAACGAGCCGCGGGTCTGGCAGAACATCCCGACCCCAGCAGGGGTTCTGCGCCCACATCTGGAGCGGCAGCGCCGTGATTTACGCGATCCCGTGTTTGCCTTTAATTTGTGATTGTCATTCATCTGTCTGCGAAGCGGCTTACGGCCTCCACAGCTGACTCAGTGGGGATGAATCTGTCTCTTTCGCACGCCGCAGACACGCAGGCCTTTCTCTTTATTTACTTTTGATGCCTCACACTTGCGGGCCGCAGCTGAGAGGCCGATAACAGTGATTAAATGTAATCAAAATGGCACTCGAACGCTGCGTCGGTTCCTCTCGGACATCTGTAAACTCACAGGGATCTTGATGGGAACGCAAAGATCGTTTGACGCTTGTGTTAATCTCACATCAGATTGATGAGAGCAGCCAATATGCGACGCGTCGTCTGCCGTACAGTGCAAATTTATATTCGTCCCAAACTCTGCCGCTTCTGTAGCGTTTGTTGCATAACGGCACAAACCCTACTGAGTGTTAATGGCCCGGAAGAATATTGGTTTTTACACTTTTATGCAACGCGTCAAGCGTATCGTACATCACCGCGCTGAAATTTATATCAACAATAAAGAGGAGATGTGTGTCTAACAAATGATAGAAGTCACTCTCGAGGAGATTTGTGCCGAGCGCCTCAGGGCCGCCGTCGATGGAGCAAATTTCTTTAGACTTGATGTGTGATGAACATCTCAGATGAAGCGCGATTTAGTCGTTTTACTGATTTATGGATGGCGTAATCGTCTGTTATGTGTGATTTTGTGGATTTATTTATTTAGTGTTGTATGATTTGATCTTATTACTGTCACAGCAGAAGGGAAAATCCATCAAAACTGATGCGAACCTGATTTGAGCGCAATCAGATTCATGTTTTTAATCATGTCTATGCAGGCTAGGAAGGAAACATCACTGTTTTTTTTAACACTGTGTGATTTACACTAGCATTCAGAAGGTCAGGCGCAGTTTTTGCTTTTAAAATTAATACTTTTAATCATCAAGGCTGCATTAAATTGATCAAACGTTTATAATGTTATAAAAGATTTCTATTAATCTGTGAATCCTGAGAAAATCAAATCTACCATAGTTTCCACAAAAATGTTGGGCATCGCAACTGTTTTCAACATTGATAATAATCAGAAATGTTTGTTGAGCAGCAAATCAGCATATTAGAATGATTTNTGAAGGATCATGTGACACTGAAGACTGAGACGATGATGCTGAAAATTCAGCTTTGATCACAGGAATAAATTGCATTTTGCATGATATTCACATAGAAAACAGTTATTTTAAATTGTAATAATATTTCACATTTTTTAATGTATTTTTGATCAAATTGGTGAGCGGAAGAGACTTCTTTTAAAAACTTACAACCTCTACACTTTTAAATGGTAGTGTTTTTATTTCAATTATTTATTTATATTGTATTAACTATGAAAACAACTTAAAAAATTCAATAACTATAAATAATAGATTACTGTCAATTCACATGCATGTTATACTGTATGTGTATCCATCTCAACAACATCCAAATATAACCAAGGTTTTGTGAACGCTAGACAGAAATCAACCATATATTGTTGGCAGGGTTATTTTAGTGTCATTTGTTATTATAGTATTAATGAATTCATTTTTATACTCATTTTTTCTTTTCATTTTAAAAGTTTTAATAATTTAGTTGTTTTTTTTATTATTAGTTTTTTTTATATTTCTGTATAGTTTTCGTTTTCTTCTTTTTCTTTTTTAGTTTAGTACATCAAGACAAACTAAATTAACATGAGATTTTTCAAAACACATTTTATTTAGTTTCAGTTAACATTTGTGTTATTGGAAGAAAAAATGTTTTACGTTTATTATTACTATTATTATTATTAATTTTTTTTTTTTCCCAGTTAAAGTTTAGTTTATTTTAGTTAACAAAAAATAGTTTCATGGTTTTAGTTAACTATAAAAATCCTTTTTTCTTTTTTTTTAGTTTATTACATCAAGATAAACTGAATGAATATGAGATTTTTCAAGACATATTTTATTTAGTTTCAGTTAACATTTGTTAAAAAAAAATGTTTTACGTTTTTTTTTTTTTTTTTTTTCCCCAGTTAAAGTTTATTTTATTTTAGGTAACAAAAGCACTTTTATGGGTTTAGTTAATCCTGGTGCCCAGGAAAACAGACCAACAATGGTGACAATTTAGCAATTTGATGAATAGTGTTGGTGTACCAATACAACATAAAAAAAAAAATACAATATAAAAATAAGTAAATACACATAAAACATTTGCCTTTCGGTGCACTTTCAATAAATAAATAAATACATAAATAAAGCAAAGTTACTTTTTAAATTGCAGGGCTTTTTGTGTGTGTGTGTGTGTGTGTGTGTGTTTTTATTATTTAATTTGTTTTGTGTTTATTTGCTAACCAATGCAACTGGTGTTTGTATGTGTATGTAAGGTGCACAATCATTGTTCTGTAAACTCTGTGTGTCCTATTTTCTGCGTGACAATTAAAAACAGAATGTGCTGGGAAAATTACTGGATAGATTAGATTAATATTCACATCCCTGTCAACATCAACTTATCTGACCTGATGCCTTTCATTCACGACATTCCTGTCATTGCATCACATCTGTTTGCTTACTGATAAAATGCATGTTGCATTATGTATGTTGGAGTAAACAGCAATCAAACAAGCTGCTTCTGTATTCTGCATCCTTCATAACATCCGCAGATAAGCGAGGCTTTTGCGATCCTCTGAAATGAGTTTAAAAACATCCACCGAGACACTTTACATTTATTGGTGCACAGGAAAATCTTGCTAGTGCTGCGTTTCCCTACATGCTACTTCATCAAAGTTTTTACTCGGAGATACAGCGATACGGTCAGGCCGGCGTTCGCCTAATGCTTTTGTCAATTACACGATTTCGGCTTGTTCTTCTGACTGCGCGCTAATGAAAATAATCTGTCAAGCTTCCATCCTAAAGGTTAGATTTGGGACTAACCCGAGGCGCGGTGGCCAAAATGATCCCGATTCTTCATCCCGCGTTAGTATCTAATCTGAGCGAGGCCTCATTAGCCGCCTCATGTTTACCCGCACATTTCCAGAGGAATCAGAAGACATTAGGAGAGACAGTCCCTGTGCTAAGAGTAATTACCAGGCCTAGAACACACACCTGTAATTCCTGTTGTCTGCTGCCAAGTGCCGCTTTGTGTATTCGCATCACATCTCCTACAATCTGCCAGACTCGCCGTCGCAGCAAAAATATGCCAGCACTAAACTGGATCTGTTTAAAATGTACCAGGACTAACGCGTGCGGCATTCGCCTCGGGGATCGTTTTAGGACTGAAGACACCGGACCTTCTCCGGTGGCACTTTTTCATGATCAGGGGACAGAATAGTGGCTGTTTTTCTTCTCCGTCAGAGGAAGTACGTGCTTAACCTTCAGAAAATATCTGGAGGTCAAGCTGTGTACTGTATGAAGAGTTTGATTTTGCATTGATGTTATATGAGCTTTGCAGGCTCAGCTTCTCTAAACTCCTTACCTAGCTGTACAGAATGTGCAGTTTAAAACCTAAATTTTTACAAAAATCAATTAATTTATTGTTCTGCAAACATAGTGTGTCATGTTTTTTTTTGTTTGTTGTGCCTGAGAATTAAAACCCATTGGCTTTTATTCATTACATTATTATTATTATTTTTTGTTTTGTAAAACTTTAACCAAAATTTTGGACATGTTTGAATACATTTGAAAACCATGAATTGTTAAATTCTAAAATAAAATAAAATAATTAAAATAAACAATTTTTTAAAAATTGCTGGAATGGGTAACAGAGTTACTGATTGAGCCTAGACTAAACAACCAGTAATTTAGACTTAGTTTAGGTTATTTTAGGCTGTTGTGGCTTTATATGTTGGGTGTACAGAAGTCAATTTTAAATTTTTGATTTTTTTGTTAGAATTTTGATCTCATAATTCTAACTTTTTTTTCTCAGAACTATATTTTTTTGTTTATATTTTGCAATTCATTTTTTTTTCCTCAGAATTGCAGCTTTTTTCCCCTTGAATTGTGAGTTTAAAACTGAATTTTGTTTTTTTAGAATTAACTTGCAAATTCTGACTTGTTTTTCTCTGAATTTTGCCTTTTTTTTGTTCTTTCAAAATTGAGGGTTTATATCTCATAATTCTGACTTTTTTCTCAGAACTTCTACTTTTTATTCCTCAGAACTGTAAGTTTATACAGTAATAAGTAAAATAAAATAAAATAATTAAAAATAAATAAATAAATAATAAAGATTATTAAATAATATAAAAAATAAATAAATAAATAAATAAATATATTTTTTTTCATTTCCGGAATGGGTAACAGAGTTACTGATTGAGCCTAAACTAAAGAACCAGTAATTTAGACTTAGTTTAGGTTCATTTAGGCTGTTATGGCTTTATATGTTGGGTGTACAGAAGTTAATTTTAAATTTTGGATTTTTGTCAGAATGTTCTGTCTCATAATTCAAACTTTTTTTTT
>JAHKKF010538266.1:6563-17957 GCA_019740295.1 Labeo calbasu
TTTTTTTTAGTTCAATTATTTTAAATGATTTTAGCAGACATTATTGAAATATTCATATATATATATATATATATATATATATATATATATATATATATATATTAAGATCAGTTTATTTGTTCAATCTGATTAATTTCAAATTATGTGATATTGTTACACTGAAATTGTCAAATGATTTAAAAAAAAAATTTAGTAAATATTTGAAATAAATGTTAATTTTGAAGGTTTATTTCTTTGCCAACTGTCAAAGTTTTTCAAGTATATTCATTGTCAAATTATTTTAGCAAAAACTAAGTAAATTAAATATTATATTGCTCATGTTATTGCTTCGTTATCAAATGAATAATTTGAAATAATTTAGTAAATATTATTATATATTATTTCATATTATGTCAGATACTTTCAGTAAAAACAAAGTTAAATAAATGTTATATTGCTCATATTATTGCTTCACTTTCAATTGAATTATTTAAAATTATTTTAGTAAAAATGATTTAAAATATTCATTTTGCAGATTTATTTTTATCAAGTTAAGTTGTTTAATCTGATTTATTTTTAAATTGTCAAATTAAAAAATGTATTTAAGTTTATTTTAAATAGATTCATTTTAATATTGTCAAGTTATTTTAGTTAAAACTAAATAAAATGCTTTATTTTCAATGAATTATTTAAAAGAATTTTAGTAAAAATGATTTAAAATATTAATTTTGCAGATTTGTTTTTATCAGTTTATTTGTTCAAAATTATTTATTTTCAATTTGTCAAATTATTTTAGTAAATATGGTGTAAAATACTCATTTTAAAAATAATTTAAGTGTAAATCAAATTGATTCATTTTCATATTGTCAAATTATTTGAGTAAAAACTAAGTAAAATAAATATTATATGGCTCATTATTGCTTCACTTTCAAATGAATTATTTAAAATTATGTTAGTAAAAATTATTTAAAATATTCATTTTGCAGATTTGATTAATTCAGGTTCAGTTTATTTGTGCAAACTGATTTTTTAATTGTCAGATGATTTTAGTAAATATGATGTAAAATATTCATTTTAAAATGTAAGTTTATGTCAAATTGATTCATTTTCATATGTCAAATTCTTTTAGTAAAAACAAAGTTAAATAAATGTTGTATTGGTCATGTTATTGCGTCATTTTTAACAGAATTTAAAATTATTTTAGTAAAAACTATTTAAAATAATCATTTTGAAGATTTTTTTGTTCAGTTTATTTGTTCAAACTGATTTTTTTTTAAATTGTCAAATTATTTTAGTAAATATAATGTCAAATATAAATTTTAAAAACACACTTATTCATTCATTTTCATATTCTTTGTCAAATTATTTTAGTAAAACTAAATTGAAGTCAATATTTTGCTCATATTATTGCTTCATTTTAATAATATTCACAATAAATATTAATTTGCAGATTTAGTTTTAACATGTTCAGTTTATTTGATCAAACTAATTTATTTTCAAATTGTCAAACTATTTTAGTAAATATGTAAAATATTCATTTTAAAAACAAATATATTAAGTTATTTCAACTTCATTTTCATATTCATTATGTTGCTCATGTGTTATTTACTGTCTTTAAATTTACAAATTTAAATTTGTTTGTCATATATCAGCCACTGGCCAGTTTTTCTCTAAGATATTGGCATCAGGCATCTCTCATCTGATCTATTATTATCTCATGTCTTGGTTCATCGCATGTAACCTCATCTCACCTCTTCTCTTCTCTTTATGTTTCATCACTTGTTTGCTTCTTTTCTTTTCTTATTTGTCCTCGTCTTACCTCCTGTCCTCTCCTCCAGTGTTTCTTCTCAAGCTTACCTGTTCCCCTTTTATCTGGCTGGTACAAACCTCCACCTCTCACACTGTGTGTCCACAGGATCCAAGCAGGACTGGTCCATTCAGTGGCCCACGTCCGAGTCGGGGAAAGAGAACACCCCAGTGGGGCCGTCAGACCCCAGTCAGTGGGTCCGTCTCCAGCTCTCCCAGAGCCCCAAATTGCACTCGCGCTACAGCCAGCACTTGTGCCAGAGTCCCCAGGCCCTGGCGCCTCCCTTCTACTCCCCTCACCCGCATTCGGACCGGCTGACCGTGGACTCTCACTCCGGCCTCTTCCCCTCGCCTCTGGATATGGGACATCACTCTCTCCCTCCCTCCCCCAGACAGAGGCATTTTGCCCACACCCCTCCGCGGACTCCCTTAGTAGTGAACACCATGACCCCTCCAGGGACGCCGCAGGTCAGGCGCAGGAATAAACTGAAGGCCCCTGGAACCCCGCCGCCCGCCAGCCGGAAGCTCATCCACCTTCTGCCGGGGTTCACGGCTCTGCACCGCAGCAAATCCCACGAGTTCCAGCTGGGGAACAGAATAGATGACGCACAGACACCCAAGTGAGTCACACTACATTATACAGCATTCTACGTAATGCGTTGTGCAGTGCATTTCAAATGTTGATTTGTTTTTTTGGTGTGAAGGCCACATCTTATTTTGTAGCTCAGCAAAACCAAGTCA
Source organism: Labeo calbasu (assembly GCA_019740295.1). Lineage (NCBI taxonomy): Eukaryota > Metazoa > Chordata > Actinopteri > Cypriniformes > Cyprinidae > Labeo > Labeo calbasu. The sequence continues at coordinate 9,090 of JAHKKF010538266.1, forward strand.
GCTGCCTAGGTAGAGAGCATTTTAGGCGTTATAAACATGCTTTTGACATAAAGGCCAAAAGATAGGCACCAAAATTAGACTTCCTTTCTAAACTCCTTGAACACGGCATTGCATGTAATTCTTCATAAGTAAGACAATCCCAGAATGCACTGATTAATAATTACATTAATCAGGATATATTTAATGACTTTTATAAAAAAGTGTGTGTGTATATATGACGTATAAGGATTTTCGACAGGCCAATTTTAAAATACACAAAATAATAATATCTGTTGTAATTGTTCAAACATTAAGAATGTTGCGTGCACATAAATTCATATTAAAATATAAAATTAAGTGATTTTAGCGATTTTTCATCTTGATGAATTGGCCATAGCCTTAAAAAATGTCATGTGGTGCGACCATGATTTATATTAAAATTAATTAATTTCCTTAACATGTTTAAAGGAGAAGTCCACTTCCAGAACAACAAATTATTTTAGATGTTCTCAGTAATTAAAGTTTTTAGAAACAAAGTATTTGCATTAATTTGTTTTTGTAAATAATGATCTCATATTTTTGTTTTAGAATTTCAGAATTGCCTTCTTAAATGTAGTTAGCAGACTTATTTTTCCTGTAAACGGCATAAAACTGATAAAAATGTTTTAAAAATACCATTCACTTAAGCATGCTGTAGCAGTGATTCATATTTCAACCACAGAAATTAGATATTTTATTTTTATTTTAATACAGTTATTCCTATTATTGGTTGCACCACATGATAAGTGGTCGCTCCAAATGACACAAAGGCCTTGTACAATTAAAAATCTATCTAAAGAGACGTGTGAAAAGTGCAGCACATGGCATTAACTGCAGCTGTTTTTTAGCCCCATTTATTTCTGAACTTTGCCCAATCTTGGCTGCTCAATTGACCCTTCGCCGGGTGTTTGATTAACAGGCGATCTGACCAATCATAACGCCAAATACGCCATTTTGTCTGACAAACAAACCAGACAGGAGAGTAGATTAAAGTCGGTGGACTTGAACTTGAAAAATGGTGTGTATTGACATCTTTTTGCGGGTGAAACAAGATACCTTCTGATGTTCATTCATGTTTATTTTGTGGTATAACTAATAAAGATGAAGAGTGACTACAGCGATCTGTCAGGACACATTAAAGAGCCACAAAACAGTATCTGTTGTTTGAATTTCTTAAATAAATGACAAAATTTGAACACGTAGACTTTGTGTCATACCAAAAGTAACCCGCTCAGTCTTTTGTGTCGTCACGTTGTCAGTGTCCTCTTTGCTTCGTGATGTATATTTCACTGCATGAGAACATGATGTGTGGCATAAAAGTGCATAGTTTGTCGGACGTAGCAGCAGTAAGGGGGGTAAGGGGGGCAGGTCTTTGCAAAGGGTCAATTTAGAGTTGCGGGAGGTTGCTGGTTCAGATTCTGAGATCACAGCATGAACATCTTTCTTGCAGGAGAAAATTACATCTGGAGTTTATGCTTGACTGCAGGGTCAGAATTAACATGCTGCCTGTGGCGACCATTTATTTTACTTTTCTTGGTAGTGGAATCTGGTAAAATAGATTAAAATAGTTATTAATAAATAAATAATATATAATATATTACTAATAAATGCATAATTACCAAACTAAAATTATATGCTCTAAATTAATTTTTTGCATTTTTCTCATATTGTACGAAGATCAAACATAAACCGTCTGAAATGAGCCAACTTGCATAAAAATCTGTTCCAAATGATTCTAAAATAAAGTGTTTTATGTATATAAACCATCAGTTGAATGTAAAAGCAAAAACTGCCAATCTGGGACATATATCTATAATGGAAAACACATTTATTTGGTCGCACAACATGATATTTTAAATTCAGTCAGAATTTACAAGCACAGAATTGCCCACCTACACAAAAGCTAGCTTCCCACAAAAGGTCACTGTGAAATTTATAATAAAAATAAATACTTGTAGAAATAACTTAATATTTATTGGGGTTTTTTTTTTTTAAGGTCATACCACATGATATCCAAATGTGGTAATAACATACCAGCCATTTTTAATGCATTTGAACCAATTTTTAACTGAAAAAATCGATCAGACACATCGTTTACTCATATATATTTTTTTAGAAAAAAGATTTTAGAAAAAACATCTTGAGCATCTTTAGTTTTATTTTTGAATATAACTAAATTTTTTTTTTTTTTTTGGTTTCAGCGTTTAAAAAATGTAAGACAAAATTACAAAAGCTAAACTAAAATTAAAATGAAAATTGGAAAAAAAAAAATCAATTCAAAATAATGAGAAGAAATATATACTATATCAATGATACCAAAATAACATAGAAATAATAAGTAAAACAAAATACATCACTACTTTTTGAATCAGAGTATCATGTATTTACTGTAGTTCAGGAACATGTTAACAACAATCTATATGCCTGTTTGAATAGTCTGTAAGCAATATTCTAGACTCTTGTGCAGTTTTTGTGTGTTGTGCATGAATTTGACTTTTAGAGCATCTCGAGTCAGTAACTTTAGGTTTGGCCACTTGTGCCTTGCGCTGTCTTGAGAGAAAGATAAAACAGAAGAATACAGAGACATTATTTCCTAGGTTAGATCAGTAAACCGGATTAAATGGCATTAGATGGGTGATTACCAAGTCCCCCTGCTTTGATGTGATCCAGACCCTTTCCATGTCCCTTTAATAAGGGCCTGGACGCAGTGAATGCCAGCAAATAGGGAAATCCAATCAGGACAGAGCTATTCCGATGCCTCCACTAGACCTGATTTGGGACTTGTATTGCGCATTTGAGACTTTGCTGATTTATGAACAGGACAGTTTGTGAACAGACAATGACAAGGATCATCATGTTGTATAATTAAGCCATGTCTAATGGAGCAGTGCATTTAGGTATCTACATGGGTCAAAGACAAAAAAGCGTTTTCAAACATCAAAATGATAAGTTTAATACAGGTTTAATTTCCTTTCTTCTATACATTAGAATGTGTCCTGCTTAATATTTTTCTAAGCAAAAAAGTAATGATTATCATACATTTTTACCATAATTTACAGACGCCCATCAAAATGTCATTTAGTTTAACAATAGTTCATATTTGACCCTGGACCACAAAACCAGTCTTAAGTAGCATGGGTATTTTTGTAGCAATAGCCACATATACATTGTATGGGTCAAAATTATGGATTTTTCTTTTATGCCAAACATCATTAGGATATTAAGTAAAGATTATGTTCCATGAAGATATTTTGTAAATTTCCTTTTGGAAATATATCAAAACGTATTTTTTGATTTGTAATATGCATTGCTAAAAACTTCATTTGGACTACTTTAAAGGCAATTTTCTCAATACTTTTTTTGCAATCTCAGATTCCAGATTTTTAAATAGTTGTATCTTGACCAAATATTGTCCCATCCTAACAAACCATACATCAATGAAAAGTTTTATTAGCTTTCAGACGATGCATCTGATGAATCTTGTAAACCACTAGGTTGTATCTATTTGCCAGCTAGAAGTTTGTAATCATTTAAAATATAATAAAATTTAGCATGATCACTTATTCTTTTATATATTTTAATAAGTACAGGTCAGAATTAATAATGTTTAATTTTTACATAAACATATCTGTTATGCTGAATGACAATGGAACGTTATTTTACCCATATTTTGATATTTCATTTTCATAAGAGTTATTTGAAAACATTACTTACTGTACATTTAATATGTTTTTTATGTGAATAAAATCAATTTTGTAATTTTGTTGTGGATACTAGGGCTGTCACTAACGATTAATTTGATAATCGTGTAATCTGTCGATTATTTTGATGATTAATCAAGTAATCTGAAAATTATATTTTGTGGTAATAAAAATAGACCCAAGCAAACAATAGCCTTTAAAATGACTTAAAACACATATAATAATTAGTTTAAATAAAGTATCAAAAGCAAGTAATCATATGGTTTTATTGAACAAAACTGTTAAAATGCATAATGTATTACAAACAATAGAACTAATGTACATTATGCATTATAACAAATGACTGCAGAGGGCGCCAACGACCTGACGATAGTTTTTACACTTTACTGCGTGATTTATTACTTGTTTAATATTGACAGAACAACATTTAATTCACTTAAACCTTAAAATTTGGCCATTTCTTTACGACAGAAATGCTACAGCCACTGTAATTTGTAATATGTGGACATCAAAATGTGTAAACACAGAGTGAGGGTTTGAGCTTTTATTTTGAGATCGCAATGAACAGTTAGCATGTTTCGAAAATTATAATATGCTATCAAGTCAATAAGTCAATTCATTGGAGATGCTTTTGATTATTAAAATTTAATGAAACCATTAAAATGGAACCCAGAAAAATAATGAAAAAAAGAATCTGGTAAAAATAAAACTGAATTTGAGGAAAAAATAAAACATTTCATAGGGCCTTAAAATGTAACTTTTGTTAAACTTTTCTAAATTACTGTTAAATTGTGTAAATTCCAAAATTCAATTAGTTAGACGTGTTTTTTGATCTAAAAAAATATTAAACCATTAAAACAGAGTATATATAAAAAAAAAAAAAAAAAAAACTGAATCCAGAAAAATTAAAACCCCCCAAAAAAGCAGAATTTGGAAAAAAAAATTCATAGGGTCATAGGGCCCTATAATTAACATAATTATAATATAATATTATAAAATAATTATTATAAATATTTTTGTGGTAATAAAAATAGACCTAAGTGAACAATAGCCTTCAAAATGGCTTAAAATACATGTATAATTGCCTGATGATTCAATGCCCAATGGCCTGATGATTGTTTTTACACTTTACACCACAATCTAATCCTTGTTTAATATTGACCAAACAACATTTAATTTAAATGTCCACTTAATCTTTAATATTTAGCCATTTCTTTCCGACAGAAATGCCATAGCCACTGTAATTTCTTGAATATGTGGACAAAACGTGTAAACTCAGAGCGAGGGTTTAAACTTTCATTTTGAAATCACGATGAACAGTTAGCAGTTAGAGATATTGATGTATTCTCCTGTGTTTGCGTAGGTTTATAAATGATTTACCGTACAAATCTTATGAAATGCCGTTCACAGATGAACGCTATAATAAACCCAAGCTCACAGCAATATGCGGAAATGGAGTTTGTGAATTCACAGTAGCATTATGCTTTATTATGATTTTTAAATGGGTTAAATATATTATGCAGCCTTGGAAAACTGTCTAATAATGCGTTTCAGGGATTCTCATCCATGAAATGCACCACTTCCGTTTTTTTTTTTGCCGGTTACTCGACACAGGGAAAATGCAGTTGAGGATTTGAATTAAATAAAGGAATCGTGACAGCCTTAGTGGACGCCAAAATGGGATGTCTGGTCTTTGACCCACATGCATGGCATACCAAAAAGGCCAGGCATATCTCATAGTTACAGCCTGTCTTTGAATGTAGATTTATGACCAACATTTGCATCTAGTTGTGAAACGGAGTGCACTGCTGGACCTTTAATCTAATCAGTTGCCGATCTGGATTTACTACATTTTTGCTTCACATTCAGATCCTAAACACCGAGATCATCTTTTTGATTTAGTTGCTCGGTCTCCTCGTTCTTATAAATGAACCTGTGATGCTTTGATTAGTGAAATAGCGTGCAAAGAGCATATATGTACTTTAGCTGCCACAGTAATGTTGTACGGTTAGTGTGGAAATAGTTGCGCTTTTGCTGTCTGAACACGGCTAAAGACTCTCTAAAACAACTTTTCACAATTTATCCAGAATATTACTCATTTGTGAAGGTTTCATAATGCTACAGTTTATTTTTTGAAACAGCTAATGAGCTTGTCTGTCAAACCCACATTGTTTCACTGCCATTGTTGAGGCGTACTTTCTGTATAAAGCCTTGGTGCCTCATAATGGTTTGTTTCATCACCAGTTGCAGGACATTTTAACCGTAATTGTTTTATGGCCGGATTTACATATTTGCTTAAGCTGATTGTGAAATGCTGTGTTTTCAATTCTTACTGCGTTGGTGCTACATATATCTCATTAGAACAGCTGCCTTAGCCGAATCATATAAAAGAGGGAACATAGTTAATGTCAGGACAGGTAAATTAAGTTGTACACCTGCTTCATATTTAAGTCACAACGGATTTGGATTTTCTGTTGATTTGATAGGATCACGACTGAAAGAAAGACGCTTAGCTTGTGTGCAGCATGCATCCAAAATGATTACAAATGCATCTTGGTGAGACCCTGTCGCCGTCCGATTTTGACAGTTTAATTATAATTTGGAGCAAACTTGGAACTGTCAATTAAGAATATATTGAAGACATATTTGTTAATGCGAGAACTGAAGTTAAAGTCAACATGAAATCAAAATCGTTTTATTCTTTTATGTTCCCCAAGACTGCATTTATGTGATAAAAAACAGTAATATTGTGAAATACTATTGCACTTTAAAATAACGGTTTTATATTTTTATATATTTTACAGCGTCATTACTCCAGTCTTCAGTCTCACATGATCCTTCAGAAATCATTCTATTAGGCTGATTTGCTCAAGTTAATGCATTCTTTTTAAATAGACATCATCTTATTGTGTAATTAAGCCTTGTTCTATGGAGCAATAAATTTAGGTATGTACATGCATGGCATACCAAAAATAAAAAAGGCAAGGCAAATGCTGGTCATAAATATAATGCACTGTGATGCACAGCTGAATTTTCAGCATCATTACTCCAGTCTTCAGTCTCACATGATCCTTTAGAAATCATTTTATTATGCTGATTTGTTCAAGAAACATTTCTTAATATTAGCAATGTTAAACACAGTTGTGCTGCTTAATATTTGGTCAATAGACACTAACATGACATTTGGGCAAGGAGGTCATCATATTGTATAATTAACCCTTGTCTCATGGAGCAATATATTTAGGTATGCACATGCATGACATACCAAAAATACAAAGCAAGGCAAATGGTGGTCATAAATAAACATCTAAAGACAGGCATCTCTTTGAATATATATTTATGACCAGCATTTGCATTCAATTGTAAAATGGAGTGCCCTGCTTTGAGCTTATCAGTTGTCAGTCTGGATCTACTACATTTTTGCTTCACATTCAGATCCTAAACACTGAAACCATCTTCTTGTTCCTGCTTCAGTGGTCTTGACGAACCTGTAATGCTTTGGTTACTGAACTATTTAAAAAAAAAAGCATCATAAGCATCACTAAGACAGGACCTGGATCTTTGGAAATAGTGGACGGAAATGGAGTTTTTTTTTTTGTTGTCTGAACATGGCTGAAAACTCTCCAAAACTTTTTTTCAATTTTTCCAGATTTTTTATTTTAAAATAAAAGTTTGACCACTTGGCATCACTATAACTTGAAGAAAACATTGAAATGGTTTTATGCACACGTTAGTCTGACTGACTTGATATTTGGCATGCCGTATTATTGTCCAAGGTGCCACTAATATCTATGAGGGCATTGGTGTATCTTGAAAAATATCAACTTTAAGCACCTATTAGATGAGGTTAACGAACAAAACTTGATTGGGACTGTTTGACTCATGTCTCACTCAGAGGTCTTGAGCGCCAAGCTTGAGCGCTGAGTTCAACCCCCCATTGCGATATTACCTAGAGGGAGAATAACAGAAACAGAGGAGGAGAAAGGGAGGTGGAGGGATGCCGGAAGAACTGACGCTGGAACGGTGCAATGAGAGCTGCTTATATAAGCTCGTAATGATGATTGACAGGACTGAATGATTAGGCTCCTCCCGAACCTACGTTTGGAACTTCATTTTTCAGCCTTTCGGGTAAATTCATCTTAAAATGTCTATAATTGACTCTTTGGAAACAGCTTGATTGACAGGTGATCTGACAAATAAATCAGACAGAAAAGTAGATTAACTTTGCTGAACATAAACTTGAAAAACTGTGTGTCTTTTAATTGAGGCGGTTTAAATAAAATACGTTCTGATGTTCATTCATGTTTATTTTGTGATCGGCTAAAGATAAACATAACCAATGTCCATCACATATGTGACCCTGGACCACAAAACCAAGTAACACGGGTATATTTGTAGCAATAGCCAAAAATACATTGTATGGGTCAAAATTATCGATTTTTCTTTTATGCTAGAAATTATTAGGATGTTAAGTAAAGATCATGTTCAAGTGAAGATATTTTGCAAATTTCCTAGCATAAATATATGAAAACTTAATTTTTGATTAGTAATATGCATTGCTAACTTCATATGTACAACTTTAAAGGCAATTTTTTCAGTATTTTGTTTTTTTTGCACCCTCAGATTCCAGATTTTCAATGGAAAATCAATAGAAAGCTTATTTATTCAGTTTTCAGATCTCAGTTTCGGAAAATGGCGGTCCAGGGTCACATATGTGGATTGATATATAAAAGTTTTTATTTTCATTATTTTCACTAACATTTATATATATATATATATATAAGTCGAATAAAACGTCAACAATAAAAACAACTAACTAATTTAACTGATTACCTTAAAAATCCATTGATATCGGCATTATTCAATATGGGCATTAATACGTTCTCCGACAAGCGATGAGACCTGTTTTCTGGGTTTGGTCAGGTGACCAAATATACCCTGTTGCTCAAGTTCTTAAAATGCTTGAACCCCTGGAATTGCTGCTTGCAGCTATATTTTTAAACTGTGTTGTAAAAGATCTTTTTTAGAAAGAACGTTTTGTATTTGAACAGATTTTAAAATGTAATTTATTCCTGTGATGCAAAGCTGAATTTTCAGCATCATTACTCCAGTCTTCAGTGTCACATGATCCTTCAGAAATCATTCTAAT
>JAHKKF010538266.1:18007-33012 GCA_019740295.1 Labeo calbasu
TTATTCCTGTGATGCAAAGCTGAATTTTCAGCATCATTACTCCAGTCTTCAGTGTCACATGATCCTTCAGAAATCATTCTAATATGCTGATTTGCTGCACAGAAACATTTCCTAGAATTATAAATGCTGGAAAACAGTTTTGCAGCTTAATACTTTTTTGTCTGCTATCCGTAGGCTGCATAACAGTTGTGATTCCATTAATAAATAATAATAATAAACTTGAATAAAAATGGTCTCATTCTATGGAAAGACTCACCTTTTTTGTTGCCACGTAAGTCCCAGTCTTTTTCTTGTTGAATATTTGCTTTATGTGAGTAAAATTGGCAATTCATTTTGACTTTAAAAGTATTGTACAAATGTCAGAGCTGTGGCCTTGTGGCTAGTGCACATGCTCTATACACACAAAGACATGAAGAGCTGCTGAAACATCTTTGCCCTGAAAAGACACTGTCGACTAGTAGTTGAGGTAATTATCACCTTTAGTACAGTGGAAATAGACTGCCATAACCTGAGACCCAGACCATGAGCAAGACACCACATAATGAGACTTAGACCTAGGCCACGTTCATTCAGGCTGGAAAGGTCTCGAGACTAATACTGCAAGAGCACGGCTTCAACTCCGCTCTGTGCTGTTAATTAAAAACCCCAAGAATCATCTACAAATCTTTTATTGCAGATCTTTTATATTCAAGAGCTCAGACACAGGATGTTTGGGGTCTAAAATTGTAGTTCCCTTCAGGAATGTGTTTTGGATAAATATTCGTTGTCTTGAGCGAGAGAATTGGCCATAAACCTGAGCTCACCATGTTTCTTCCTCATAATTACGGACCTTTTGACAGCTTGCATTAACCTTTGACCCTCACACAGTGAGACACGCACGCTCACACACACTCCCGAATTCCTAATGAGGGATTTTTAATGAGACAGACGGACGGAGGAATTCTCTCAACATTCATATGTGCATCTAGCACAGAGTTTCTTCTGATTATATGAGCGGAATCTGTATTATGGAGACTGTGAGAATGTGTCTATCCTTTAGTCGTCTGATAAAGCACTAACATGAATGTCATTTTCTCTCTGGTCATCATTCATGGTGTCATTTGTGCCGTGCAGCATTCTTTCTTTTTGCCGGGTCCTGTATTGTATCGTATGTGTGTGAGAGAGATGTTTTTGAAAGGCTCTTGGAGTGTGGAATGCTTGACAGCTGTTTTATTATATCTGGCAGGTTTGAAGGGGAAAACTGCAGGAATGGAGAAGCAGGAGATGATGAAATTAGTGCTGTTTGATTTGCATGTCATCTTATTCCGCCTTTGTGATTGGATCGTAACTGATAGGATTTTTTAGATTCATTTACCATTGTAATTTGTTAAATATGATTTCAGTGATGTTTTATATGTGTACCCACTTTGGCTGAATAACATAAGTTTCAACGTCTTCGGGGAGCCTTGTGAATTGATAGTAGAGCGTTTTATATATATTAGGGCTGTTAGCCGATTAAATTTTTTTATCTAATTAATTACATGATGCGTTGTTTAATTAATCTAATAAATTTGACTGTGAAAATACCCACAAAAGATTATTTAAAGCTATTTTTGTGTTAAATGAGAAAGTATCAAGTAGATATTACAAATTGTAGCTTTAGAAAGAAATATTTTATTTGATTCAGCATAAAATTTATGACACAAAAACATGTAGGCTGCAAAGGCCTAACGTGAACTATGGAAGACAGAAGAAGGTAATTTGTGAAACATCTCAGTATTTTTGTCACTGGTAACCAAAACAGCTTTCAGAATATTTTCTTTTATGTTCCACAAAAGAAAGGTTTGAAATGACATGATGATAAGTAAATGATGACAGAATAAAATTGGGTGAACTATCCCTTTAATGTATTTTTATTATTATTATTATTATTATTATTATTTTGATACTCTGATGATACTCTAAATAAGAAACTAAATCTGCCAGCAGGTGGCGGTAAATGTCTTTATGAGTCTTTCACTCATTCGATTCGAATCGTTCAAACGGCTGATTCATTCAGGAATGAAGTGAATGGCTCTCTTTATAAAAGGACCTTTGAGTCATTGATTCACATGATTCATTCAAAACGCGGATTCATTCAGAAACTAAACACAGCTGTGTTGCTCTGAAACATGCAAAAATTCTGCTATGGCTTCCATGGTAATATGTTCTCTGCAAAATTGAGCAAAAACACATAATATTGTGTTTAAAGGGGTCATCGGATGCAAAGTTCACTTTTTCATGTTGTTTGAACATGAATGTGTGTTGGCAGTGTATGTACAAATCTACCCTACAATTATATATCTATCATCTATCTGCCTATCTGTCATTCTGTCTATCTATCTATTTATCTATCTGTCATCCTTTCTATCTATCTATCTATCTATCTAGCCTCAGCCGATCTTTTCAACACTCTCTCAATTTATAAACACACTCCTGTCACCTCTTAAACTTTTTTTAGCATGGAGTGGAGGGCTATTAATTTTGCTTATGTACCCGGGCCACCTCTCTCTCTCTCTCTGCCCTTTTCAAACTGAGTGCTGCTCTCTGCTGTTGAGATAATTAGCAAGGCTTATTTGCTATGCTAATGAGCGTCAACATGCATCTGCATAAAGGCCAATGTCTCTCCAGGCCTCTGTGCTAGTCAGCTAGTTGATGAGCCAGATGACAGTTGGGAGCGTTGGGGAAGCTGCTTTAAAACTGTCGCTTACCAAATTACATGCTACTCATGAGTTAAACTGTAGTCAAACTGCACTGAAGTTTTTGTAATACACAAAATTATATTACTGTAGCTCAAACATTAGAGCATTGTCATAACAACACCAAGGTCATGGGTATGATTTCAAGGGAAAAAATATTTCTTGTATAAAATTGTATACTTTGAATGCAATGCAAGTCGCTTTAAATAAGTGTTTGCCAAATGCATAAATGTAAATTTAAATATAATTCATTTCTACCAAAAAAACAAAAACATGATGTATAAACACTTCACATTTTAATTTCACTTATTAATTTTTATTTTATTATATTATTCTATTTTATTTTATTTTAAAAGCCATGATACAAAAAGGTTAGGGCATCTTGAAAAGTCTCAAAACAAAACAAATTACAAAAAAACAAATACTACCATGATGTATAAATAAATACTTTACATATATATATATATATGTATATATATTTCACTACAGATTTCTGTGTGAAATAGACCCTAATTTAAGTTTCACTCATGCAGATGACATTTACTAATCCTATTCAAAATGAGTGAACGTTACAAAGTACATGCAACTTTATCTCAATGTGTGAAAGCTTGCATTAATAAAGATGTCTAAAAGAATATATGAGCACTTTATGAAAGTTAAGGTGAGTTTGTGCAGTACTTAATGAGAGCGTGTATATGCGTGGGAACGGCTGCCTTTATGGCAAATGTTAAGCACTCTTTTATTTATTCTGATGAGCTCAGGAGACTCCGATGGAGAAATGGAGTAAATACAGGAGAGGGGACAGGGAACGGGGTGGAATACGGGGGAGGAGGTGCATGAATCACGCCGCGAAGGCTTTTCTTCAAGTAATTCTGCTGTGGATTACTTGAAATTGAGAAATTTGCATCTGCTCCGATGCGAGCCTCTGTGTTTGGATTGATTAGGTCTGTTACCTCCCCTTTACTCTGTCTCCCTCCACATCTCTCACTTTTAATGAGAGTGTTTTTTGTGGCTGAAAACTTTTGAAATGAGAAGAGGAGCAGACCTGTGTTTGATCATCGTGTGTAGTTCAGGGCTATTGAGGCGTCGGGGCTTCAATCTAAAAGATATGGAAATAGGATCATGTTGCTTTGGGATCACAGAAGTCATACAAAAATGAGTGAATCAAGCTTATTATGATGCAACGGAATGCCAATACACATTTTGTGTATAGATGTGTGTAAATATTAGATTTGTATTAACATTGTATAAACTGAAAGCCAAAATTTTGCAAGCAGCGAGATAAGATTTTTTAGTTATGTATAAAAGCTTTGTCTATATATACTGTTGAGGTCAAAAGTTTACATACACCTTGCAGAATCTGCTAAATGTTAATTATTTGACCAAAATGAGGGATCATACAAAATGTATGTTATTGTTTATTTAGTACTGACCTGAATAAGACATTTCACATAAAAGATGTTTACATATAGTCCACAAAAGAAAATAGTAGTTGAATTTATAAAAATTACACATTACACACTTATTTACATACGCTTGATTCTTAATACAGTGTTCTTCCCTGAATGATCCACAGCTGTGTTTTTTTGTTTAGTGATAGTTGTTCATGAGTCCCTTGTTTGTCCTGAACAGTTAAACTGTCCGCTGTTCTTCAGAGAAATCCTTCAAGTCCCGCAAAATGTTTGTGAACCCTTTCCAACAATGACTGTATGATTTTAAGATTCATCTTTTCACACTGAGGACAACTGAGGGACTCATATGCAGCTATTACAGAAGGTTCAAACGCTCACTGATGCTCCAGAAGGAAATGTGATGCATCAAGACTTGGGGGGTGAAAACTTTTGAACTGAATGAAGATGTGTACATTTGTCTTATTTTGCCTAAATATAATATTTTTTCATTTAGTACTGCCCTTCAGGGGCTTATAGAAGATAGTTACATATTTCCCAGAAGACAAAATAAGTTTAAATTTATGCTGGTCTTCAAATTTAAAAAGTTTGCACCCCCTGGCTCTTAATGCATGGTTTTTCCTTCTAGAGTACCAGTGAGCGTTTAAACCTTCTGTAACCTTCTTATTTTCTCTTGTGGACTATATGTAAACATCTTTTATGTGAAATATGTTATTCAAGTCATCTACTAAATAAACAGTAACAAGCATTTTGTATGATCCCTCTTATTTTGGTAAAACAGGCTAATTAACATTTTACAGATTTTGAAATGTAAACTTTTGACCTCAACTGTGTTTTGAATGTTGGTGTTTTGAAATAAGGAGGCAAAAAGTTTTTCTTTTTTAATTATTCAAACGTAAATTAATGTCCCAATCACATTTTCTTGGTTAAATAAACATTACTTACACTATCAGAAAAAAATTCTATTTTATATTTTTACATTAACAACGTAATCAACGTTTATTAAAGCTGAACATATGAACACATGAATATTTTACATTTATTCTAAAATAATAACTTAAAGCAGTAATAGTTAAAAAAATATATATTTTATTTGTAAACTTATGTTCATCTATTGTTTTTAATAGTTAACTTTTAGCTATTTTTGAATTTTTTGGGTTATCAGTCATCAAAGCTTGGTAAATATTCAGTGTTGCAAAGTCTGTAGTTTTCCTGCAGAATTGGGCTACTTTAACACTGTTGCCGTGGGTTGAAGCGACCCCAAAAACGTGATATTTATCCCCTGAAATGCGAATTTTTTCTTGGGAACCCAGCGAAAAAACTGATTTTTAACCACGCAGCCCCCTCTAAACGTGATTGGGCTAGTTTTGGGCAGGTTATATTTAGCAATTGAGTGGGTTTTGTTGTGAAAACCTGGCAACCCTGTAAATACTGGTCACAGACACGGATAATTACTTTAAATTTCACCAAGCTGATTACTTACTAAAAACTCTCGCATGCAGACCATGTTTTCATGTACTTTTAAGTTTTATTTTGACGTAACAAAGTGGTTATATCTAAGTGTGTGAGTTGTTTACTTACTTTTTTAAATTAGTCTTCCTATTAATACCATTATGTGGTTAATTCAGACTGATTTATGAATGCGCAATGCACACAAACACAAGTGGCGCGACTTATCGCATGAACCAATCACAGCCAATCATAATTCATATCGCGGTAGAGGAATTGCTTTGCATTCGCTGTTGGACAGTGTTTCTTTAGAAAACGAGTGATTTATACACTTTTTATTAATGTTATATTTTGTAATATTAGCATTGTTTTGTCTTATGTCTACAGTTTTTTTTGTCTCATCCAGGATTTTTATTTTGATACATATGGGGCATTCACTGTCACTCTTACATTTTCTATATGTGTAATGTATTAGGCCTTAAATTTCCCTTCATTTGTGTTTAAGCACTGTGTGTTTGAGCAATCTGGCCATTAGGCAAACCTCATCCATGCTAATGCCAGCCTTTTTTCCCTCGTCCCATTAATGAGTGGTCAGGTTAAAGGCATATAAGCACCAGTGTGGCCTGTTTTCCTTTCCCCAGTCTGGCCTTTGTAATGAGCCGCTCTAACCCTCCCTCCCGCCCAGACTGGAATCATGATTGCGAATTTAAATGAGTGTTTAAGAGGGCCCGGCTTCAGTTGCATCCCTGCGTATCATTGATTTATCACAGTCGTGCCCTACTGAAGGGAATCGAGCTGTCGGACACAAACCTGCCAGGAGACCCTGAACGAGTATCTGGAGACCACCTATATCAATGAATCAGCTCCCCCTTCCTATCTGCCTTTCATCTCAGTTATATGTTTGCAGTGCAGTCTGACGGAGGCCTGAATTATTAGTTCCATCACATTTTGAAATGCTGTTCATTTAAAGAGACACGCAATGATTTATTCGTTTATGTTATAAAATTCCCTTTTATATAATATGGCTTTTCTCTATTTACTGTCCTAATTAACTTAAAGGAATAATTCACTCAAAAAATAAAAAATAGCTGAAAATGTGTTCACCCTTAGGGCATCCAAGATGTAGATGAGTTTGTTTGTTCGTCAGAACAGATTTGGAGAAATGTAGCATTATATCACTCACCAATGGATCCTCTGCAGTGAATGGATGAGTCCAAACAGCTGATGAAAACATCACAGTAGTCCTCAAGTAATTTACACCACTCCATCAGTTAATGTCTTGTGAAACCAAAAGGTGTATGTTTGTTGGAAACAAATCCATCATTCGTGCATTTTAACTTGAAACGGTAGTTCATAATAACATTTTCTGAGGTGGAAAGAGTCAATCTCCTGTTGTTCTCTCACAATAAAATCCACTCACATATTTGGTTTGAACTGTTAAACCATTCTTGATCTGTGCGTATTTCTCTCCTGATTCAGACAAGTCAATTTTTTAACTCGAAAAAGCAATATAACGGATAGAGGACTTTAGCATTTTAGCAGTTTGAAGTTAAAAATGGCTTAGTGATGGATTTGTTTCTTACAAATGTGTAGTTTTTCACTTCAGAAGATGTTAAGTGATGGACTGCAGTGATGTGGATTACTTGTGGATTATTGTGAGGTTTTTATCAACTGTTTGGACTCTCATTCTGACGGCACCCATTCACTGCAGAGGATCCATTGGTGAGCTAATGATGTAATGCTAAATTTCTCCAAATCTGTTCTGATGAAGAAACAAACTCATCTACATGTTTTATTGCCTTCAGGATGATTACATTTTAATTTTGGGTGAACTATTCCTTTAATAAGAAAAATCCATAACAGAGTTATTAGCCTTTCTTCCTTTCAAAAATTCACCATGGTAACTACAGTTTCGGCCAAAATGTCATTACTGTTACTTCTAGGTGTTTTGAAAAACAGCAAGTGTGAGAAAAAATAATATGATATTTTATTTGCTGTGCTAATTGGCATTTTTTCTAAATCCCTGGTTACCATGGTAAATTTTTGTTTTCATGTTCACTGTTTTTTAATCTTGCATAACAATTGCACACATGAACATAAGTACACACTTTGTTCTCATTTACGGTCTGTGTTGTGAGTCTCTGGCTCTTTATCTTGAATATAAAACCTTGTTAAATAGATAAATTAAATTGCCCCCCTGCTCCTCTCCTTCACCTCAATGACACATTTTTTTCCCTCCGTTCTGGAGAGCAGAGTTGCAAATAATGAGCGTAGGTGAGGTGTAATGAAGCCCAACTATCCATGTTCCTCCCTATTAGCACTGGTCGTACTGAGGGGAGAGTCCACGGCAGGCATTACGCTGCAGTCTCACATAACCGGACTAGCGGCATTAAGTCTGCAGCTCATTACTGCTTAGTCCAGAAAAGAACTGCCCACTTAGGCAGAAAGATGCCATTTGACCAATATAAAGTGGCCAGCCGCAGTTTGTTTCTTTAATGTGATGTTTATGGGGAGATATTGTGTGTATGTGAGTGTGTTTCTGTGTGCAGGGTTGTGCACCATTCAGAATTTAATTGAGAATGCCTTTTGAACTCCAATCCAGTTATTGAATTTAATTGAGGTGGCAAACAGAATACCTAATTGAAATTTAAATTTGAAAGGAGGTGTTTCAAGTTTAAAAGTTTTGAAAGGTTCAAGTTTTAATGTAAAGTCAAATTCATACAAGTTTCTCTACAAGAAAAATGAATGCTGGCTTAACAAACATTAGAAAGGTTTGAAAACAGTTCAAAGAGCCTAAATGATGAATGGATGGATGGATGGATAGATGGAGAGAGGACAAATGGATTTACGAATAGATGGATAGAAGATGGTTGGATGGATGGTTGAATGGATAGATGAGTAGAAGATGGATGATGGATGGATGATTGGATGGATGATGGATAAAAGATGGATGGAGGAATGGATAGATGGATAAAAGATGGATAATGGATGAATAATGGATGGATTAATGAATAGAAGATGGATGATTGGATAGAAGAGATGGATTGATGGATGGATGGAGAGAAGACAGATGGATTTATAAATGGATGGATAAAAGACGGATGGATAGATTATTGAAGTTGGATGGATGGATGAATGGATAGATAATTAAAAGATGAATGGATAGATGGATAAAAGAAGGATGTATGGATAGAAGATAGATAGATGGATGATGGATGAAGATGCGTGGATGCATGATGGATAAAAGATGGATGGGTGGATGGATGGAAGGATGACTAAAAGATGGACGGATGAATGGATAGATAGATAAAAATGGATGATGGCTAAAAGATGGGTTAATGGATAGAAGATGGATGGACGGATGGATAGGTAGGAGATGGCTGGATGGGTGAATAAAAGATGGATGGATGGATGAATGGATGGATGAATAAAAGATAGACGGATGATATATATGGCTAAAAATAGATGATGGATGGATGGATGGATAAAAGATGAATGGATGGATGGATAGATAGGAGATGGGTGAATGAAGGCATAGATAGATAAAAGATGGATGGATTGATGGTGGATGGATGGAAGATGGATAGATGGCTAGAAGATGGATGATGGATAGATAGAAGATGGATAGATGGATGAATGGATAGATAGGAGATGGGTGGATGAATAGATAGATGGATAAAAGATGGTGGATGGATAGATGGCTAGAAGATGGATGATGGATGGATGAATGTATAGATGGTTAGAAGATGGATGATGGATGGATGGATAAAAGATGGGTTGAAGGATAGAAGATGGATGGATGAATAAAAGATGAATGGATGGATAAAAGATGGATTATGGGTGGATGAAAAGATGGGTGAATGGATGGATGGATGGATTAATCAATGGATGGATGGATAGACAGGAGATGGATGGATAGATGGGTAAATAAAAGATGGATGAATTAATGAATATGGATAAAAGATGGATGGATGATGAATAAAAGATTGTTTGATGATGGATGGATGGGTGAATAAAAGGTGGATGGATGAATGATGGATAGAAGTCAGAAATAATGGATGAATTAATGGACAGATGGATAAAAGATGGATTGATGGATGGGTGAATAAAAGGTAGATGGATGGATGAATGATGGATAGAAGATGGTTGGATGGATAGATGGATAGAAGACAGATGGATGGATGCATAGGAGGACAGATAGATAGGACACTTTATTTTCCAGAATGTTTTACCTGTTTTAAATGTCTTTGGATTAAAATCCAGTAAATGCATTTTTCCTGTCATCATAGTTCAGTTTTCTCTGTTACGTCCAGTTTAATTAAAATTTCAGCTAAAAAATTTAAAGGGTTTCAGTTCTTCACAGTGAGTAAGTGTGGTTTTATGTGATTACTTGATTGTGTAATGTTTAATAGAAAGACTGACTCAATTTGAGCATATTTGAACTTTAAATTACTTTTATGAATCATTTCAATTAATCAAAGTAAGACTGTAGCCTTTTCTTCAGAATCAGAGGAGATTTAAGGAAAAAAAATGAGAAGAAATGAAACTGTGAAAGATAAATGGACAATTCTATATCACTAAAGGCACACTGTGATTTTCTTTAATGACCATCATTAGAGGTGCTTTTTTGAAATAGGATATGGTTAATTTTCTGTGTGTGTGTCACTGGCTGAGATCTTTTTATAATTTTACCATGATAATAGTTTCCACTAAAACATCAGTTTGTTTCATTATCTGTGGTGATTTTAAAGCAAAGTGTGACTTTTGTGTGCACTATTTTTCTTTAATAATTGTTGTAGAGCAGATAATTGGTTTCCATTTGTGATTAATGTGGAAGAAATGGCATCTAGTTCATTGCTGCTTGATAATTCTTTTTAAAATATAGTTTCTGAGGTTAGGAGTAACAGCATGTCAAGGTCTCTCCCTGTCACCTTTTTCGTGCTTGCGTCATGTTCCGAAAGCTTCAGTATCGCCACACACTCACACTCTCACTCACACACACCTTCAAGAACATCTGCTGTCAGTGTGTGTCATATCCACACACTAATGCGTTCCGCGCCTGGACACTTACATATCATTGTCATCAGTGACAGCATTGCCACACACGCACAAAACAAACAGATCATTTCCAAAAACCTTTGACAGCTCTACAAAAACAACACGCTCACTGCGGCTGCTTTCTTTGACAAAGTCACTAACCTGTGGAGTATGTTGTGTTTATTTGTTAAAATAAATAAATAAATAAATATGTATGTATATATATATATATATATATATATATATTGCACATTATTGATTCATTATATGTATGTACAGTTACATTAACATAGAATTTTTACATATATATGAATAGATAGGTAAAAGTAGGTTAATTTGTTTAGTAGTAGTATACTTTATTGTCCTCAAAAGGAAATTTGTTGTGGACTAAATGTTGCTGCAAACATACAATAAACAATTAGTAATGCAATAAATACATAAAAAACAAGATAAACTCAAAATTAAATCAATATAAACTCTTATTCACGTTCACATGTGAATTTCAAATATATTTATTTAATTTATTTTTCTACATAAAGGAATTGTTCCCCAAATTTCTCATTCAAAAATGCATCATGACAATTTTATTTTATTTTATTTTACCCCCCCCCCCCCCCAAAATCCCCCAACATTTATAGTTTTCATTCACAAATGCATCATGACATTTTATTTTATTTTTTTGTTTTGTTTTGTTTTGTTTTTTTTACACCAAAAAAAATTCCCCTAACATTTATAGTTCTCATTCAAAAATGCATCATGACAATTATTTTATTTTGTTTTGTTTTGTTTTGTTTGCACCAAAATATGTTCCATAACATTTATCTCATTCAAAAATGCATCATTACAGTAATGAAACTGTTTTCATTAAAACATACTGTTTATTCCTCTGGTCAATAGGTCAGTAATAGAGTTGTATTCAATAATATGGATAAAAAATATGAATAAGATATTATTTATATATTTTAACATTATTTGTAAAGCATATTCAATGATTTAGTTATTTTGACATTTTCTTCATTTTGGGGCTTTTCTTAGTAAATGTCACATATGTGATTTTATTTAATTACCAGATTTAATCAGTTAATCAGTTTAAACTGTTAAATTATTATTATTATTATTATTATTATTATTACTATTAATATCTATGTATTTTTGTCTTGTTTTAACATTCATGTCAAACCTCACACTGTGTAATATTTTGATGCAAATGTCAGATTTTTCACTTTACACCCAACCTTAAACTTCAAGACAACAAAATAATAAAGCAAGCAGTAAAAAAAGAAAAGAAAAAAAGAGAGACACCACAAAGTGAAACAAAAAGCATAAAAGAAAGAATGAGAATCTGTCACCAGTAGTTTGCTGCCAGTCAGTTGCTCTGCCTGTCATCCTGTTGATCCATCTTTATTTGTCTGTTTGTTTGTCTCCTGTTCTCCGACTCCCTTTTTTCTTCGCTTTCGCGTTCACACACCTCACCTTTCTGCTTATTCCTGCACAATAAGAAAGCTTCTCTCGCACACACTGTCAGTATTTGTCAAATCCACACACTAATGCATTGTGCTCTCAGAGTCTTGCACATTGTTGTCATCGTCGGTATACGCAGAAACATGCTCACAATGCACCAAAAATATCTAACCGTTGCTGAACAATACATTTCTTTGCCCCTTTTTTGGCATAAAATCATAAGAATCTTCCTGTTAATGATCTGCATCGTGTTGTAAGCATTTTCCTTTTTAATTTGCTATTAGTTGACATGTTTCTCTCTCCCTCCTACTTCAAAGCTTCATAAATATCAATGCTTTTACCAAAAGCAGTTTGTTCATATCCATGTTACATTCAGAAGTAGGTTCAGTAGATAATCTGACTACTGTAAATTGCCAATCAGGCATGTTTTGATGCCCACACTTTTCTTTTGATTCAACTCAAGCTCTTTCATATGATGAAAACAAATGAAAATAGGGTTGTCAAACACGAATTTGACTTGTGGAGGAGTCCAGTCTGGCCCACAAGATGATTTGAGCACAAAAAAGATATTTTGAAGAATGTTGGTAACCAAACAGTTGACGATAACCATTGAATTCCATAGTATTTTTTGGCATGCTATGGAAGTCAATAGCTACCGTCAACAGTTTGGTTACCAGCATTCTGCAAAATGTCATCATCTGTGTTAACAGCTGAAAAAAAATACAGGTTTGAAACAACTTGAGGGTGAGTAAATGATAACAGAATTTTTGAACGAACTGTCCCTTTAAATCTTGGATATAGAGTTGGGTGATAAATCCATAACGATAATTACGGCGCGATTTGAATTTCCTCGATAAACGATAACGAGTTCGATAAATGTTCTATAATCTTCAAAGGCGGAACAAAAGAGCGCTCATCAAAGCGAGCCACTCGGACGTTTATCCGCTCGGATCAAATTTCAAACGGCGGCACGGCGCGAACTTACTACTGATGAGGAGTCTCGGTCACTACACAGTGCCAGCTTGAAGTGCTTGAATTCAGCGAAGAACACAAATGACTCGGTTTAAAGCCAGATGAAACAGTGCTGACAAACAGGAGAAACACTGTGCGCAACGATACAGTCAGAAGGCTTTTTAATCTACATATCGCCATCATTTACCTTAGATTTACTGTGGTAGAGCTAACTGCACAGTGGTGTTGTGTCAGAAATGTGGGTGTATTTGTGTTGAATTTTATTATATTATTAATGTAGACATGTATTTAATGTATTGAAGGAGGAGTAATGGAATATAATCACAGTATTTTTGTGATTAAGCTATTGCGTTTATGCATATGTACTAAATGTATTTAGCCTGCTGTTTTTCATACAAATAACGTTACCTAGGAACCATATTACATTTTTACCATGGTATTGAGGTGCTATATTTGAGCTTTTAACTGTTATTATCATGATTTATGGATGAAACTATGAAAGAGCAATGGTTAATTTAAAAAAAAGTCAGAATAAAATTTCACCATATAAAAATGAGGTTTACAATTTTACAGATATTACTGATTTTGATAATGATCATAAATTTACATCTGCATCAGTACTCAAGCTATTATCAAATGTGTATTTCTAATAGACCAAAAAAGTGTTATATTATTAATATTATCAGGTAACACAAACCTGTTTCTTGATTTGAAACAATATTACTCATTAAAACATGCAAAACTAAGAAATATTTTTTTTCTATTAAGATATTTATTTTGTTACTGAAAAATGACTGGAAAACGTGTGAAGAATTCAAAAAACAGAAAGCCACATTTAACCGTCTGGTTTTTCGCGACTTTCACATTGTAGCAAAAATCTACCTTTAAACTAAAAGAAATAAGAGAAAAAGAAAAAAGAAATAAAAATTTGACATTTATGGTGATAATTATCGATATCGACTGATATGAATAAAATTATGGTGATCATTTTTTGGCCATATCACCCAGCCCTACTTGAATAGAGTTTTTCTTAAACGGTTGTTTTTGTGCATTTCTCAATCCCTAAAGCAGAACAGCAGCGTCTGTGGACTAAACTGTGGATCACTTTGTCTTTCTTTGGATACAAAATGTATTTAGTGAGAGCATTTGGCAAAATTCATATTTTGCATTAGTAAAAATGGATAACCCCTTCGTGCACATGGGTTTGCCCTATGGTAGAATGGGATGAGTTTGAGAAATGTTCTGATGTTTTAATGCATTTTGACAGAAAACAAACTGCTGAGTAAAAGTGCATGCTGGAGGAATGTTGAAAAATTGTGAAAAGTGTTGAGAAATGCTTGTAAACAGGTTAAAAACAAGCTGTAAAGACTTTAGTTATGCAGGGCATTTGAACATACGTGCGGATGCATATTTATCAGCTGCATCTAGATCTGACAATTAATTTTCTTACTTTGCATTTTAAGAGTCGCTCACAGCAATAATGACATCATGAGGGAAAATATCTAGAGCAGATTTAACAGTTGCTTCCAAGTCTGTTTCATTATTGCCTTGATTATTAAACATGATAGACTTAATGAAGTTAAGAGAAAGGTGACATGATGACATTTTCATAGAGAAGAAAGAAGGATATTCTGAACAGCAAGACATCTGCCCTTGCAAACATGCACCCACACAGAAAATAAATGGATTTAATTGGATTTGAATGCTATAATGTGTTTTTTAATTGCTGACTGTGCCCTCATGATAACCTGTGGTCTGTTTATTCATTGTGTGAAGCCAGAAATCTCTCATTGTGTGACTCAGATGGAGAACAGCTTTCCTGAGTTCACAAGCAAACTTGTGTCTAAATAAGCGGTTTCTCATAGATGTGTGTGTCCTATTGATATGTGAGAAATACTCAAAACTGTATTTTGAAAGGACTTGTTATGAGTTTAGGGCTACAGGATTGTGACAGAAATTT
>JAHKKF010538268.1:0-18686 GCA_019740295.1 Labeo calbasu
TAGTTACTTTGATAACGATGTAACTCTGTTACTAACTCAGTTACTATTTGTGAGAAGTAACTAGTAACTATAACTGATAACTTTTCAAAGTAACATTCCCAACACTGCCCACAACAACATTAAAATAGTGTAGATTAGTGTACAATGTTTTATATTTATTTTATAGATATATTAAATTAGATTTTTTTNNNNAGTAACGCAATAGTTACTTTGCCTGGTAATTAGTTACTTTTATAATGATGTAACTCAGTTACTAACTCAGTTACTATTTGTGAGAAGTAACTAGTAACTATAACAAATTACTTTTTAAAGGTACGTGCCCAACACTGCTGATAAGATGGGGGAGGGGGTCCTTGCGAAGGCTCAGATGAGTCAAGTTAGTAATAAAGATTGTTATCATTAAAAAAAACTTACTTTAGATATTTTAAATGATAGCATTTGTTGTAATGTGTGCTAATATATTTGTTGTTTCTGTTCTGGAATGGTTCTCCGGATGAATCCTGTCAGGGCATGCTGGCGTAGGCACTCGACCTTACCCTTAGGGTTAATAATATCGTTTACAAACAGTCATATTAGAGCATATAATCCTAAAAAACCCAAAGACCCTTCAAATGACCCTTGACATTGACCTCCCAGATTTTACTCCAGCACTAATGAACGTGGCTGATTCTCTCAAACATGTCCTTGGCATTGTCATGGCATTATCATCTCTGACCCAGAGCAAAAAATCAGCATGGAGTTGAAATGTTAAAATGTTTGTGGTATTTTTTTTTAATCAGTTCACATCTTTAAAATTAGCAAGATAGTAAAACACCACAGAAACTACTCAGGCTTGAGGTTGTGTATCCATACACTGTGCCCTCTTAAGTGTGAGAGAATTGTATGTTTTGAGAAGGGCTGACTAGTTTAGTCTCAGACCCTCCCTGGCCTGACGCTTCGTTTATCATGATCAACTGTTAGTCTTTAGTAATCTCTCGTGTTCATCTCCGTGGCAGGACCTGAGCTGGCAAGTAGAGGAGTGTGGGTCAGACATTCAAATCCCTCTTTAACTTCATCTATTGTGGTGGGATTCTGGAGACGCCTGTTGCCTGAGCCGCTCTGGTGACTTAAAGGTGATACTCATTTATCTCTTTCAGTTACCTGGGACAGCACTGAGAAATTCAACAGAAAATGAAAGTATATTTACAGTGTGATTGCAACAATCTGTATTTTAAAAAATGTAAAAATAATATCAGTTGGTCCTTTGTCTGTCTTGTGGTGATGAGTTCATAGTATAAATTAAACTAAGAAGATAAATTTGATGTTTTGTTTCTAAAATCTTTCTTTTGATGTTTGAATGCTTCTCAGGTGGGGTTCACTCACTAATGTGTGTATTTTCTTTTAAGCATTCATTAACTTGGTTTTTATAATATTATAGGCATGAATTTTGGGTGCTTTCATAAGTATTTAAAATCGTTTGACGTTAGGGTTAGTGAAGAAAATTATTATGAGGCAGAACTGTTAGATTTGCACAAAATGAAGGAAAAGTTAGAAGGTTATTGCGACACCTAGTGGTTGTTTTTTGTACTGCATAAATAGTGAGCTGATTTTTTTTTCCTACATGGTGACAGTCCACTGAATACAGAGGAAACCTTTTGTGGCTTGTATTCATTGGATAACTTTACATGAATAAATAAATTGAAAAAAAAAAAAATAGGGCTGAACTGAATCATTTTACTGAGGGTTAAAATTATATTAATGCCAATATGATAAATCACTGTTGGGTTTTATAATATAATGCATTTTTTCTGCATTTTAACCTGTCTACTGTCCTTCACTGAAAGTATTTTTTCTTTTATATGGAAAGTAGACTTTGTAATTTCTTCCTATTGATTATTTGGACTTTTAACGTAAAATGATTATTTGTATTTTGAATAGTACTTGTTTGTTGTTTTCTTTTAGTTCATAATGTATTCTTAGCTACCTGCCCTGGTAATTGCAACTAAACTTGTGATAAGCTCTACCTTTTACTATTTAATACTTTGTAAAAACGCATGCACCATATTATTACCAGTTGCTTATATATTTATTAATATGTCCAGAAGGTGGCGATGGATCCCTTGTTCAGAGTTTATTTATGATGATCAAAAAGTGATTTGTGTGTATTAACAGAACGCCTTTGAAATACACTGAAAGAATATACGAAAACAGCAAAACTCACCATCGACCTTTCTAAGTGCACAACCTGTGTGAGAATGAGGCTCCTCCCCAGGATCTACACCGATTCTGACAGCTTCACTCAAGCTTGAAAGCTTCAACAAGGATGTGTGATAAGAATTATATGTTTGTCTTGAATACTGTAATATTTAAAAAATCTTATCAAATCACTGTTTCTTACTTGATACATTATGAAAGCAACTGCTCCTCACCACTCACATTTAGAGAGAGAATAAAACTTTACAGGTTGTCAGGACCGGGGCTAGTTGTTACATTTTTACTGCATTGAATACTTTTTCAGTACTTTATTATTTTGAAAGTCACTTTCTTCTCGTCTTGGCTACAGTAATGCTTGTTTACATTTTCACAGTTACTGCCTAGAAAACAAAAAGGTACAGTTCATTGAACATACAGATAGTGTTGTCACTCTATATGGAGTAAGGTGTCACAACAGAACCTGTCATTAAACAGCGTATTGTAGGCTTTTCAGCAAAACTGAAACAATGAAACATCTATGAAGCACAAAACAATTAAGCAACAAATGTAAAAGAAAAATGTAACCATTGTTTTGGCTAGCAAATGTTGTACTTACAAATTTAAAATATGTGACAATTTGCCCTGGCCTATACCTTGCCTTTCATAAATCCACATTAATTATAGGTGACATTTGCCTGAATGTATCCCTGTGTGGTTTTATTGTGTTCAGTTGTTTACTTGTTTACTTTTCACTTTTGTATGTGTGTGTGTGGCTTTTTTTTTTTCTTTCTTTCTTTTTTTTAATTTACAAAATATATTCTGATTTAAGAACATTTTAGATGATGGTGTTTGCTCTCCTTTATTATTTTCATATAATGCCTTATTTGAGAGTAATGTTAAATGTACCAACATATACCTGTGCACATGTGACAGACTGTATGTTCTTCAAAAAAAATAACATAAACCAGCAGGGATTAATCAAGTGTATGCAAGCTAAAAAAAATTTAGTATAGTTAAATAGCAATAGGCCTGAAGGGTCTCTCTTGCTCTTCTTTACATGGTATTTCTGGGGTTCATAGAATTGAATGATATCAGCAACAAGTCATCTCAACCCCTCAGTGCCTTCATAGATTTTCAAGCTTCTCAGTGTTCAGTTTCAGCTTCTGCAGATCAGATAAAAACTCACCCAGACGACTGTGAGAAACCCGACGTTGTCAATGGTCCTTTTGTCTGTTTTTTTCGTTAATATAAAAGAAACAACTAGTAATTGGCTTCTACGCTTAATGTCACTTTCGGCCTGTGTACTTAAGATTCGGTCCTTCTCACTTTCCGATTTGGTTGACTTAAAGCTAAATATGTAAACACTTCGCCGGTTTTTGTCGTGTACCCGAACCGTAATTGCTTGTCATCGCAGTCTATTGATTTGTCATTGACTGATTAGTTTGGACAAAGAGTTAGCTTGCGTTGTTCGGTCTGTTAATTGAATATAACAGCGTTTAACAATGGCCCCTTAATGAAAACGAGGGCTTGTAGTTATAGCACGAGAAAGAAAAGAAGAGAAACAAGGGGGGATCTCTAATTAGGAGCTGTAACTCTCGGGATCTGTCCCTTTGTACGCGGGTGTGGGGAAGCTGCATGGCCGGCAGGCAGGCGACAGGCGCCGGTTGCTGGACAAAGGGCTGTCTGCTGCCAAAGTGGCTGGGCGTCCAAACTCTCATCCTCCCTAACCTCCTATCCGCAGCACTTAACCCTTTCGCTATAACATGAGAGTAGTTTCCCCCCAATATTTCTACTCTGCTGTGCCGCTTATCAACTCATTACGGCTCGACAGCCTAAACTACGTTCTAGACGCTCTCAAACCATTAATGGTCGGTGCCAAATAGCGCACAACATATCTGGGTCGTTGAAAGAGAATGAAGGAAAGGAGGTGGGGAGAGTCGAGGGTAGTTCTGCTTCCGAGTCAAGCTTTGTCTATAAATACTCGTACATTGCAGTTCCACGACTATAAATAGGCTTAAAACAACACAAAAGGCTGCATTGTATGCCACAGGAAACACTGGAAACGATAAAAGATTCAAATTTAGACCTCTGGTCTGTGTACCATGATGTAGTATATTTATTATTATTATTATTAGCCTGTGATTAGTTAGATTAGACTATATAAATTAAATTATAAGTAATAAGTTATCATAGTGCATTTTTTTCACCTGGGGGTAAATTGACGCTAGCGTACATAGGCTAAGTCGCGTTCGCTCAGGTCGTAACCAGTAAGCCGCTTCAGCACTTTTTATGGGTCATCATCTAACAGAAAATAAACAAATGCTAACACTAATTATTTCACTTTGTTATGGATTTTCATATCATTAATAAATCCTTAAAATTGCGTTTGCCTTTTGTCTACAAAAATACTTTGGCTAATTGCGCCAAGCTCTGGTTTTTGCAATATGTGGTCCTAATATTTACTATTATTATTGTTGTTATTATTATTATTATTATAGTAGCATACAATATTGAGCATTGTGTTTCTATTGCTGTTTATACTGTTATATTTTAGGACTGTAGTTCTATGTGTTGCAATTGTATTGTTAGCCTGTACAATAGTATACTCTATTTTTATGTTAAAAAAATAATTACAGTGATAGTAATAATAATAATAATAATAATAATAATAATAATAAACAAAAATCTAAACCAAAATTGTTTGCAGATGCCTATAAAGGCCTAATAAAACAACAACTGTTGTAGCGGTCAGTATCTTAAAATCACACTGATGTTGATGAGGGGTAAAATAATCCGGAACATGAGTCTACGACAGAGGGCGCAGTCGCTTTTGCTTTGGCTAGGCTGCTATGCTACAATTTTGAAAACCCCTTTAAAAACCATGATGAACTTGTAAATATACGTATTATTTTCCACATATTATTTGTTACAATACATGACGTTTATTATTATTACATGTGACCAGTAATCACAAATTGTGAGGGTGTGGCTAACCTGTGGCTAACACTTTTTTCTGCTTGTATGTTGCAGTTTTTTAGATACATTGCTAGTTTTGTTTTTAGTTTTTTTTTATGGAAATGTTGTTTAATTATTATTTTTTATGGTGCCGTTGTTCTAAAGACACTTTCAGTGACCTCTTACAACTCCGTATGGCTACATAGGCCCACTTAATACATTTATTAACAGTGTAGCTTATCATTTGAGGTAACGTAATGCCATAAATGTAAAAATATTTAAACACGTTGATTTTTTTTTATTGAAATTGTGAAAGAATCCTACAACAACAACAACAACAACAGAAAAATCCGGACAGCCAGCACAACGGGACACGTTCATATATTTCTTTATATAAACTCAGCTCAAGAAGAGGAATGTGGGTCTCTTCTGTTGGAGTACATTAACCTGAGGCTTCCCATACCTTGTGAGTCCCGCAGCGTGATAAGTGTTTTTACAGCGACTGCTACAATGCAATGATGGCACACGCTTTCAGTACGTGTCACAGGCAGATTAAACAGCAACGCATCACAGATAGGAACACCTTCTGTCTCCAAACAACAAACGCTATAGCTTTCATTTACAACAACCATAGTGAAAAATGAAAAAAGAAAAAAAAAAAATGCAACGAGTTAAACTCTAAATATTATGTACACGCAAATGTACAGCTTTGAATAAATTAATACCAATTTGCATATTCTTAGGTCCTTGTAGCTTATTTACAGAATTAGGTTTCTTTTATTAATAATTACATTAAATAGTTCAGGTATAACTGTCTGTCGGATTTAACTAACGGTCCAACTGTCATTTCAATCCCTTTTGAAATATCCTTTTAATTTTATTTTTTCTTCTTTTTTTTTCTTTTCCTTTTTGGATGTAGCTTGGATGTTTTCAGTCTACAAGTTTTATTTAGATATTGCAACCAGCAGTGATCCTACTGACGTTACGCAAAAGAAAATGCATTTTATTTGTAAATTCCTTATTTTCTTTCTTTTCTTTTTTAATAGATTGGTGTGGTCTTGTCAGCATGTTCTATAAAGTCAATTAGGCTACACCATAGATTGTCTTCGCAGCACTTCCTACGCAGATCTCCACCACCAAGTCCAACGTTTTTCTTTTATTAATTTTTACTTGTTGACTGCTGTTTGCTTTTTTCACTCCAGACATCCATGCGCAAAACAGTACGTAATGAAATTTCTCGCAGAGAACCACTTAATAAAATCCTCTGGCAATTCAAGTCATGCCCTGGATAGGTTTGGGGATGCTTGATCACTTGGGCGAATCCCTAGGTGAGGAAGTCTCCCGCTGACTTTCTAGGCCGCTCACTAGTCTCTGAATGTTCTGAAGTTCATTGATGGATTCCTTCATTGTTGTTTTAGGTGAGCCGTTTCTCTGACTTGCCCCCGATTTGTGATCAGGCACAGGACTCGCTTCCCTGCTACCGCATTTAGACGATTCGGATGAGGGGTTTAGGCCGCTTGGCAATCCGGTGGTGAGCAGGTTTGTGCTTTGAGGGATCGACACAGGGAGCTGGTAAGGGTTGAATCGCAGTCGAGGGCGAGTGGAGCTGCTCAAGAACGGGTTCCTGGAGAGCGAGGAGGCCGTGTTGCTGTTGGCGGGGAGGGCGGAGGCCGCTGCAGCTGCCGCGGCCATGTAGGTGTAGGGGTACGGGAAAAGTCCACCGAAGGTTGGCATCGGAATGCCCTGTAATAAGAGACATTCGTTAGCGACTTTTAGCACACCGAACGTGCAGCAGTTTGAAAGGTGAGGATCTGCTACATGGCGAATTTTCAGAGAGCCAGTATTTGCACAGATTAACTACTGCCACCTGTTCGCAGTGCATCTGATTTCAATGGCAGGAGTGTTTATTGACATTTATGGCGCATAGAAATAAACTTAACAAGAAATTATTGCTGATTGTGACATTTTTGGCAACTTAAAATTACAAAGATGTAATAAAAATAAGTGCCAGCCAATCTAAGTCACAATTATCACGAATAGTTATTTAAAGAAATAATAAGCATTTGCAAGAACATTTCTGAATCCTTTAAAAATCTGTATCTGACATGTATTCAATGTTCAAAGTTTTGTATTCTTATATTTCTGTGTACGTAATGCAAAAAAAAAAAAAAATGTTCGACAGCCATTATTGCGATTTTAACCACATGCAAGCAAAATTAAAAGCATCTCAGCAAAAACTATCGCAAAAACTGTTTTCATTCACGTGCTTCCATAACTAGCATGATGGATTTACATTTTAATAGCGAGAGTTCCCTTACCTGAGAAGCAAGCATGTGTTGAGACAGATGAAAGGGAAAAGGACTCGGGGTGCTCCCAGTTCCCTGGGCTGACAGGCTTCCATTCTCCAGGCCACCAGCTCCTGATACTGAAGCCAATAGATGTCCCATTCCCATGGCTGAAAACGCTCCAGGTGCCATTGCAAATTGTCCGGGATGGAATAATAGAGGTTGTCCGGTGTTTAGTGGGTTAAAGAACTGTTGACTGTGTAGGCCGGAAAGCGCCAGACTCTGAAGGTGCCCTGCCCCAAAATGTGAAGGACTCTCTGTCTGTACCATTAGAGGAGAGAAGCTGTCTTTACTGCCGCTAACACCACCGTTTTCCGTGTCCTTCTTTGACAAGTCTGTGTCTTTCCTCGGCCTGTTCTCTGTTTTGTCTTTCTCCAAGTTTCTTATGCTAAATATAGAATCGCTTGATTTTCGAGAGTCCGGGTAATCGTCTTTCTTCTCCAGAGCAGGCCTCTCCCGCCCACGGTCCTCACATCTCGACCTGAATGGAGATGGAGGCTCTGGTCCAGGACTGCTGGAGCCACCACACCGCTCATCTTGGTGGTCCAATTCGTGCTCACTGTCAGTGCATGTTTTCTCGTCTGTGGTGGAAAAAAAATACATTTTTATCCATATGTTCAAAACAAACAATTAAAACAATAGCCTACTTACGTATATATTTTTTTGAAAACCATTTTGGATTCGCAGTCGTAAACGTTATACCACTTGACAGGCTAACGATATTTTATATTGTACACTTTATAATACTTATTTAATGTATTGCTAAAATAATATGTAGTAGGCTAATTAGACTAAATGTGATTAAATATAAATAATTATCTGATTTAAAAACGGACTAGTTTTGACTGTTTGGTTTAGTTTTCTACGTTCAGGCGTAATGTGAATCTAACGAAATGTAAGTCAGGGCTATAGGCTTTACGTGTTGCTCCAGTCTGAGTCATCTTATAACATGTTTGAGAAATTGATTTTATCAGCACATTTGTTCTATGATAAATGCTTTATTAAAATGACTTTGTCAATTATTAAAGTAGTCTTGAAAAACGCTAAAGGCATAATACACCGGCTTGTAAATGATATGACACTTAGGCATGTTTCCTCTCAGTGATCGTGAAGCATAGCAATATAATTTATTCATAGATTTAGACCTACCTCTGCTGCTCCGGTTAAATCTAAGTGGGCTGGAAACCGGTCCAGGTGAATGACCAGCATCTCTGCCTGTTGTAGGTTCGCTTGAGGAAGCATCAGAGTCCGCGCCATCACGGTCCACTTTACATTGATCCTCATACATGCGTAATGATGGAAGGGTCAGCTGTTTCCTTTAACATAAACGAAATTAAAACAGTGAAAAAAGGAAATATGACTTAAGTTGACCCACACTACACTGTAGTGTATATGAAATTTTTTTCAAAGCTTTGAATCTAGTTCCTCGGCCATTTTACACTGCGTAATAATGCATATAATGCATGTGAACTATAAAGGTTTCAAAACCTACCTTTTTTCCCTTCTTCCATTCCCTGTGTCTCTGAAGCCTTTGGCAAAGGGGTTATTATCAATCTTCAGCTGTGTTATCTGAATACAAAGCAAAAACAAAAAAGGATGCGTTTATTTTATTATTCATAAATTTGTTTGTACATTATTAATAAAATTACACAGCAGCAATTTATTAGTATTACAATGTTATTAATCGTGGTAATGTTGTTATCAATGTTAGTCACGAATTCATAATCTACAAGTAAAATACTCAGATTTGAACGCATAAAAAAAGCAAAGCCTTTATATGTGGTGTGATCACCAGTTATTATCCCAACACCGTTAACCACGCTACACAGATTACTTTAGAGTGATAATTTAATTATTAAAAATGTTTAATGAAAAAGATCAAATCACGACCCCCCTGAGAAAATTCCACGAGTAAACATTTTCCATTTGTCAAATTGGTATTCTCTACAGCACAACAGAGAGAACAAGAGAGGCGAACTAGATGAGTGACGCCGACCTGCTATCAATAATTAATAGTGTGGTTTGAATCATTGCCAGTTTTTACAAGTTCCATGAAAATACAAAGCGATGTAACAGAACGATTTTCGTTGTGCCCAAGTGATTTGGACGCTGTAGGCTATAAATTCAGGAGAAACCAAGGCCTTAAAGTTCATAGATTGCTAAGCTAGATGGGCTCTGCTTTTTGCGTTTAGCAAGTGACACGCTTTGATTGCTGAGCCTCAGAGTGTGTAGCTCCCGGACAAACCGACGAGCTTAAGTGCCTGCTAATCGATTGTGACTCTATGTCATAAACTTTACGATACCGACAAGCTCACTAGGCCCCTCGGACACAGACTACAATTAACATGAGCAGTAGCTGGAAGTAGCACTGGACACAAGGAATTTGAAATGTGTTACAGATTTTGCATTCACATATTCAAAATACTACTTCTATAAATACTACTCCTCTTGTTAAGTGAGCATAAACTTTAAATCCGATCAAATGCAAAACATGCAAAACGCATCGCAGAACAAAAGCAAAAATGCTAACGTGTTGTAAATTATATAGTACATAAGGTCCAGAGCACGGTTGCTTTAACTCATCAAAATATGGGTACATACCTTGTCGTTCTGATAAGCTGTGACAGCAATAAAATCGGTCTCAGGAAAAACATATGTCCTGAAAGTGCTGTACGGAAGCTTCAGAATATCGTTGGCTCTCACAATATGGAACCTGGGCTGGTATTTATGCATTGAATTCAGGATGGTCTAAAGAGAAGGAGAGGAAGCGGAATGGAAAACATTAGTGCTTGTCAAAATAATTATCCATTCAAGACATTAGTCTTTAAAATCGTTTCAGACAATAAATACCGCATAATATATGTAGTAATAGTGGAAATATTGTTCTTGGGTTAAGTCACGTAAAAACAGGCCTGTGCCAGTGGCAGGTAGACAGAAAACAGTCACACGGACATGCAACATGAGTTATTTTGTGGTGTTATCATTATAACACAAATTAAATCTGAAATAAATAAAAAATAAGACTTTCTTAATTATACAGTAAATTACCAAAATGTGACGACGAGCACAATATATATATATATATAATATGTATATATTTTGACTGTACAAATATCAAATGGTTGTGCCATGCATGTAAATGTTTCATTTGTTTCCAGTCGATTTGTTTGCAAGTCGCGTAAGGGAGCAGGTCACACACTATATTTGACTGCATGCTCACATAGAGTGTTGGTCAGCATCGTTGCATCCGTCTCAACATTGTTCACTGAACTATCAGAGACTGCACAGGTCGCTCTACCTATGCAATTTGTTGCTGCGCTCACTCAAAACAGCCCAAATTACACTTTCACTGTTGCTATTTGTAAACTCATTTACTGTAGCGTGATTCAAGATCTCTCCGGTTCCTTTGACCTCATTTTTTGTCACTTCCACCCCCTCATAAAAGTTATAGCGCTCTGCGCCTATCATAAACAATAGAAGTAATAAGAAAAAAAAAACTCAGGATGAAGTATTTACATTACATAACCAAGCTGTCAATGTCATCATTATTCATAACGAATTCAATTATGACTTAATACTCCATATCTGGTCTATAAGCTTGCCGAAACAAAGAAAGAACTGAATGCAGCGACAATAAAGAATTGTACATGGGCCGAAAAAATTAAGTAAGCTAAAATACACATTTAAGAACATTCGCAATTCTCTTCGCCCAGGAATAAGCAGCGATATTGTAAGCATGTCCAATCATTGCGAGCGTCAGCATTACAGCCCACAGATGGCAGTAAATTTATATTTATATATTACACAGCCACACAATTTCAACAGGCCTACATGCGACACACACACAAAAAACGGGCTATTTAAATAAAACGGGTTACTTACAAATCCATGTTTGTCCGAAATGTTGTTGGTTAACTTCAGTTTATGAAAAGCAACAGGCTTAGCCATCCATTGTTCCCCAGTAGCTGGGCTATCCGGATGTATATACATTCGCTTTGGCATCTCCGGGTCGGCCTTCCCCGCTACCATCCAGCGAGAGTTGTGGAACTTGTAGCGGCAGTCGTCGGCAGCCACAATATCCATTAATAGAATATACTTGGCTTTTTTATCGAGTCCATTGATGCGGACTTTAAAAGGTGGAAACATTCTCCTGTAGAAAAAGGAAATATGTCCATAAATCAAAATCTTTTTTCTATGCAAATGTGGGCAGATGCAAGCTTAACGTTTTAACAACACATCTAAATGATATTTAAACGTTTTCAGCGCTATGTTTACCTTAACTAGATTTATTAAATAAAACAACCGCTTTAAAAATTCATGTTCAACAAATATTAACATTTCACTTGGCTGCAGATAATTTAGTTCGCCGCAAGACTTAAATCTTCCATGAAAGTGGCAGGCTATTTACATAAAATAGTTTATTGTCACCTCTGTACATGAGCAGACCAAGAGAAACATTTCTCTTTACGAAATAAATGAAAGCACGATGTAACTGTGCCACACCGTGCCTTGAAAGTCAATATTTGTTGATATTGATGTAAGCAACAAAAAGCCCTCAGCTACTTTCCTTTCGCTAGCCACAGAATACGCATCGCTTGTACTTTCCCCATTTCGTTTTCATAAGTCAAATGAACAGATGAATCGTTCAGGTACACATGTTCTGACAGTAAGACATTAATTTCTACAGTCTCTTTGACATAATAATTAGGTCAGACAGTTCAGGGCGCAAGACATTAATAGGGAAATAAAGGGGAAATGACTTACGAGAGCGATGTGCAAAAGACAGAGATTTATTAATGAATTTACTGGGCCTGGTGAACTACACAGCCATCGACCGAAACAGCCTTTTTAATCCGTGCAACAGACGGCGAATGTGTTGTGGAATATATGTGAAACGCTGAGTGCATCATAGCATTCCCTCGTATAAACACTGAGACAAAAGACTAAAAATAGAGCAACTGTGAGCGACTCACCTGCCAGATTTCGTAATAACCATTTCTGTTCCTAATTTGTGGAACTGGTCCCATAGATCCTTCGCTTCCAGTGTGACTTTTGGATCGTCTTCAACCTCTTCCTCTGGCTCCAGGCTCTTAAGACTGCGAAGATGAGCTGCCTGATGATGGTGACTCAGAGCCGGATGGAGCCCAGCCTCCGCGGCTCCGGCGAGGGTATGGTCCGGGATCGGCTTTGTGAGAGCCCCGGGAGGCAAGGTCAGCGCCGGAAAGAAGGAGGGTTGCGCGGCCGCGAGAAAAGCTGACATAGGAAAGTCGGTCGGCCGGTGAGCGTGGAAAGGGTGGTAAGCCATCGCAGTCCCTGTAAAAACTGGATCTCTCATCGGTGCATCCAACAATCGTAGTGAAAAAAATATATTTAGTGGTGTTCTCTGGCAAAAGCAGCGCGTATCCAGACGATAGACTGTCTCACTACGAGGAGGAAAAGCGCAGCAAGGCAATTTTGGCAAAATGTGAATCGCGAAAAGGCGAGCAAAGACAGGGGTAAGGATCTTCCACTTTAACTCCCGTAGCTGCTAGTTTCCACGAAGTCCCCGTAATAATATCAGTCAAAGTGAGCGCAACGACGCTTTGAAGGCAGATTTGGGGATTCCTGTTCTCCAACAGTTGCTCTCATAAAAAGATTATTCTTTCGATGCGGATGTCCATTCAAGCGCAGTCATTCTACGCAGACACGGAGTTGAAATGGTTAGATCTTGCCCTGTCCACTGTACAACTGTAACTATCTCACATGTCCTTCCTGCTCTGATCCCAGCACTAATGAACCAAGCCCCCTTGATTGCTGATTTTACGCTTTCTGGACCAATTGTGGGCCTCCATAGGCGTGGTTTTGACAGCTCCGGCCAGGCTCAAGGAGAGGGGGTGGACAAGAAGGTGTCGGAAGCATTAGCAGTAAGAAAACATGTCAACAGAATAAAATATTAACCAATGACAGAAAAGATCGGGAAATCCCACCCCCGTCTCCAAGCCAAGCACCGGGTCAGCCCTCAGTGCTTAGCCGGTGGTGACTGCACCTCGGTCGGCTTACGCTTTATAATTACGATGCCTCCTTGTTCGAGGAACAAACTCACTCTCCGATACACTGAAAACTAGGAATTAAGATTATTGACGTATAAATTAACAAAAAGTGCAACTAGTTATGATTATTAGCGCAGAATATTACATGCTTTTCACTGGTAGCACATTTGAAGAAATTAAGCTATAAATTTAGGATAACTATTCGCAATAGTCAATAAACATATCAGGAACACACCACAAGGCGCTTATCTTTTCGCTGTACATATAAAAGTGACGCGTGCGAGCGTTTTGTTCATAATATAGCACTGCACACTCATAGCCAAAGGATCTTGTGCTTATGAATTGAATTCAACGTTTCAATGTGTGAATAACTATTTCCGTGCTTCGTGCGTGTGTCGCCTCTGACTTCATGTGAGGAACAGCAGCCAATAATCGGACATTGGTACTTTAAATTCTGCCCCGGGTCATTCAAAGCGCACAGCCACGCGCTATACTGAAGAAAGAGGAAGAGTTGATGGAATCTAAAGACCAATGTAAAGATAATTTTGGTGAGTGCTGCATTACTCTTAACTCTTAACAGGCATCTGCGGTTGTTGACTTTTAATATTACCCTTTAATATACTCCATATATGACGCAATATACACAGACAACAGTTTATGGAATGTAAAGGCATTGTATTTTTGAATTTACGTGCATTCTATTGATCCTAACGCTGATGTTCAGGTGAGCGGATAAAAGCATACACTCCTGTATATTCTCGAAAAATAACAAACATCTCAATGCTTTTAGTTTTAAGTGCCAGGTCACTATAAATGTTCACCATCTACTTTCGACCTGTAGTTTAAGCAGTGGGACGAGCCATAAGTGTAGTCTATACCTTTAAGAAATCCACTCGTGGACTCTAGATTTACTTGGATTGGGTTTGTTAGATAGCCGCTTGGCGCCAGTCGGCTGACGTACCGCAGTAAGAACCGTCTCTTGTCAGTTCATATTTACTCCAAAATCCTCTAACAGCGGACTCCAATCCCTTTAGCATTTACGCCAAAGTTTTGGCTTGCGCTTGCTTTCGTTGTCTCCAAATGACTTGTGATCTTTATAAGTTAGCATTTCAACGTGTACTTTTCGATCAGATGTCGCACTGAATAGTTCCAATATTTCCAAAACGCACCAATGTCCAATCTATGTTTTTATGCGGACGGATTCAACTGGTTGCGGAATGTTGTCACTTTTACACTTCGATACAAATCAGCAGAACATGATGACAGGCTGTATGTTTAACCCTTACTATGCCGGAGGGGACCTGATAGAGTAATTAAATATTGCTTATAAAATACCGAAAAGTTACAAAGTAAAAATCAGAGTGTATTTTTTGTCAACAACTGGTCAGAAACTTGATTCGTTTGCAGCTGTTCTTTAAAACGGCGGCGACGACGTTTAATACAGGCTTTTGTATTTAGTTACACGATATGTGATATTTACTGAATTGGACATAAAACGTTTTAGAGATCATAGGTTTCATTACAGAGCATTACGGATTGCCGTTCACGTCGTAATGTCATTAAACAGCTAAACGATCTTTGCAAAACATATTTTATTGTGCGTTTTCGAATTGAACATTAAATATTAATCAAGGATAACATGTTTAGCAAATTCATGACTGTCTATTGAGAAGTTAAATAAAACATTCACACCATAAAAATGCACAGGAGTATAGCAGCGTCTGCAGCGTAAACACAGAAAACAGAGACAAAGTAGGCAGACACTTGTTGCCGAAGCCACGAGTGAACAGACACAGAGCTAAAGCGGGATTTATTCAATCTGACACCAAAATATGGGATACGCACGCTTTTATCAGACAGGTATGTTAATTGTTTAAATAGGATACGATTTCTTTTAAAAGTCGTGAAAATAATACCAAATAAATATAATACAGAATGCATATAAATTAATGATATTAGGAGCTAAACCTGTTCAAAATTTATGGCACGACAATATAGCTAAATAAATTTTGAAATAAAGCGTTTTTCAGCTTTTATGATGAAGGATATCTAAATATAGCAAAACGAAATGGCAAACGAGAAAATAAGTAGTGTCACCAGATATAAAATCTTCATTATTTGAAGCTAAAATTAAGAGCCGTGCTAAAATACATTATTTCAAATGTCTAAGGAGAGTAAAATAAGACAATTTCTCTCATATGTTGAGTTTTAAAGTCAATTAGAATATTAGAAAGTGTTAGAAAGTGTTAAGTTGAAAAAAAATCTGATTAATTATAAGAATGTCATTTTGACAAATCAAAAAAGCTTGTAATATATTAGCATAAAATCACATTCTAGAGGAGAAACTGCCAATTTCTGAAAAATGTACTTCCTGGTTTAGTGATTAAACTTTTTTCCTGACACTGAAAATACCATTTCCACTTATTCAACAAGCTTATCTAGTGCATTTGATGTAAATATTAAAGACTGTTTATAAAAATAGATTTATTCTTTGTATGTGAAGTGTTACCTGCAGCCAATTGAAACAGGACCGATCAATAGTTTTTGTTTGATCTCTGAGCTAAAACTTCGACAGAGAGTGATTTGGATTGGGAAGAGATTAACCACACATGGGAATGGTAATGGTTTTCTATGTATATACTTAAGGAAGTAATCACATCAACAAAGTCTCTGCAATTACGCCAGATTTATTTTTCCTGCTGTACACATCTAAACCGACAAGAATGTAATCATGCGCTGAGCTCTTATCACACATGATTTAAAAAGCGTTC
Source organism: Labeo calbasu (assembly GCA_019740295.1). Taxonomy (NCBI): domain Eukaryota; kingdom Metazoa; phylum Chordata; class Actinopteri; order Cypriniformes; family Cyprinidae; genus Labeo; species Labeo calbasu. The sequence goes on from JAHKKF010538268.1 coordinate 16,273, forward strand.
ATGCTGGAAAACTTTTCACGGCAATGCCACTGTTTACTGCCAAAACAACGAGGCGTCGAAAAACCAATGACCACTTGTATTGCGAATGATTGTAATGATGAAAAAGCATGGGTAAAAGTTTGTCAGAAGGTGTAGAGAAGTGTCTTTGTGCATCAGCTTCGACCAGAGGACATTTTCATTAGCTAAAAATAGCCTGGTGCCAAACTTTTATGCATGATCTGCTTCTGTCAGCTTTTGTGTCCTTGAGACGGTGTCCGCTGTAAGACAATGTGTCTAATTGTGTTTCCAGGTTCTAAGGAAATTAATATGTTCCTGCAAAAAGATAACGCAAACCTTTGCAATACCTTTCACATATATGAAACCAGATGATCCTCTAGGGCTGATCATTAAATGACCGACGCTCTTTTTTTCTGCTTTTACATTGTTGCTCCTTCTTTTCATCTTTTCATCATCTCTCTGCATCATCTCTCCTGCTATATTTAGCCAGTAGACTGAGGCCTTGGCGCCAGACCGTTTAAGACCTGTCAAAGTCCCTCATATTTCCCCTTGTCACATGTATACCCAGCGCCTCCACCGGCTAGCAGCCCCCTCTCTCCTCCTCCTTTCCGTCCAGCTCTCTCTCCTCCATTCTTACTACCCATCCACACACACCCTGTATAAATTTCCCCATGTCTCCTCTTTTTCATTAGGACAGTGTATTTGATCTGCTCGTGCTTATTTGGCCAAATCGGACAATTTGCTCTTCGCATAGCCCATTTTGTATCACCCAACCGAGTCAGCAGAACCTTCTCTGGACATACTGTACCTGATGGATGCGAAACAACTATTTTATAGACAGCTCTGGTGCTCTGCTTCTTCTCTCCCACTCTCATTTTGCCCAAAAGTATATTGGCAATAGCATACTCCACAAATCTAAAAGCCCATTCCTTGAAACTATAAAACACGTAGCATGTTGCTTTCATAGACACAATAGTCCGAGGTGATGCTATTGCTAACTCCACCATAATCCTCGCACAAACCTGTTGATTTCAACAGAATTACAACAAAACATGATTTCTGTGAATGAGAGTGTGGGTTTAATTTTTAACCAACTACTTGTGAGAATGTTTTCAATAAAATTTGGCCCAAACGATGACACTAGAGATATTACGGATCATAATTTGGTCTTGACTTTTTGCAACAGTCGAACTCACAATTCCAATACTGCAAAATATTGCTCCATGTTTATATTTATATTGTTGTATTTGTACAAGACAAATGGCCTATGTTTGAAAGCGAGTCTCGACATGTTATCTTATATATTCTAGTAATTTAATAATAGTAATAAAGACATAGTTTGTAGAGATCCTGACAGGATCCCTGGTTTTACATAAGGAAAAAAGAGGAAGATTCGAGTTTTTAAATATGCACCGGCTTCAGTAATCAACCAACAATCGCTGCAAAACAATTAAGATATTATATATATTTTTAGTTTCCATCATTGATGCAGTGTTTTAGTAAATATTCAGTATTATCCTTTAAATCCTTCAGTATTTTCCCCATAATTCTTTAATTATTCTGAACTTTTAGAATCCACTTAAAATGATTAAGTCTGTTTTTATAAGACGCTTAAATTGATTTGGGCGAAGCACGGCTTATGGTGATTTTTAGAAGCTACACCTTTTTTCAGGTAACAGGTGGGGGCGCTCTAATGACCGCAGGGATTTAGTTTACCTGGTTCAGTGCAGTGTAGTGTCATTATCAGAGACTAAAGCAAACCATAAAATGTGGTCTAGTATGGAAATATTATATATATATATATATATGATTTATTTTTCAAGCATGGGTTTAACACATTGAACGCTTAGCTCGGTTATTATATACATTCATAAGTGTGTTTTGCAAACTAACTAAAATTAACAGCAGGCTTTGATTCACGCTTTAGTCGTATAGTAATAACCTGTTGATACAAAACATTTTTAAAATGTTAGAATCACGAGAACCTACACATTTGACATATGTTAGCCATGAAGTTGATAATGTAAAGGTGTGAACAGGAAGATTACAATATCACACTGTATTAGTAATTAAATTTGTGATTTATTTTGTTTCCTTTATGATGATACACACGCACACGCACACACCGGACTTTCTCGGTCCCCTGAGCTTTTGTGTTGTGTGATGCTGACTGAGCTCATCATTTCCCCTTCAGCGATTATGCCTCATGCTCCGTTTGTATGCAACAAGTGCTTTACTCTTTTGTCAATTTTAAAGTTCTTTGTGATTGATAAAGATTGTATATTACCTTCAGACCTAACGTTTTAGATCATTATGTTAAAACATCTTTGTTTCCATTCAGTCTTTTTACTCGATTAGTAAAATCAGTAATATATTTCAAAATGGACGAAAAAGTGCAATGAACCAGTTCACTACAA
>JAHKKF010538268.1:18736-30181 GCA_019740295.1 Labeo calbasu
AAGTTTTCTATTGTGTTGTGATGAATGTTTACATTGAGTAGCATACAAACAGGAGTTTTAATAATAGGCTATATGTTTTTTAAATAATAATAGCGCAAAGGAAATAAAATTAGCTGTATCATTCGTTAAACTGTTACATGTTTTTATTTACTCTTTTCACTTCCTTTTTGTGGCACAAATGCAGTTATCCTGTTGAATACTGTAGATTTTATTGCTCTGCACATCTAGGTATCAACGAATATTTGTAAAATACATAATGCATTTAGGTAAAATGTGTCGTGTCGTGTGAATAAACACATATTTTCTATGTTATATGATTTGCATGATGAACCCTATGTGTTTCCGACTTCATAATTAATGCCGTTAAATATACTTTATACACATTTTATTTCAAATAACGCTTTTTCACGGATTGCACCTGAAAGTTTCAAATAGGAAAGTTAACTTTGTAATAGCATAAGAAATAAGAAATGAGGGGGGAAACTCTACATAGTAACATCGATAATATAAAACAACCACCTTTCACAATCAATCCGTCGCTATTCAGTGAGAATGACTTCAAGATGAAGGAAGATTGTTCTCACTGTGTCTGTTAGCGATGAGTCTGTGAGCAGCAAACAGACGCCCATCGTTTCGATCAAGACGCTGATGAGATGCGCGTCCAGGTGTGGGGATCCTGCAGATAAGTTGATCTAATCGAGGCTATTCAGCAGCTAATTGAAAAATAGTGTGTGTCACACATTCATGTCAACACTGACCCCTTTAATCCCCCAGGAGCTGTCAGGTATTATTCAGTTTACTGTCTCTCAAACAGTTGTGGAGATGAGTGCTTTACACGCCTTGTCTGATTGACAAGCAACATCTTACAACACGGAGCGATTAAAGTCGTACTATTGACGATTTACTGGAAGGCAGCAACTAACCGCCAATCAACCAGCTCCTGTAAACATGTTTTCATGTTGTTGTTTTGTATGTAAACATGTATGTCGTAAACAGGCCTATAGAATACAGAAAATAAATTATGTGGAGAACACTTTACCTCATCACTCGAACCGCGCGAATAAGCTAATGCGGTTATTAGCCTAAACAAAATGGCGCTTTTTTCGTTTTCACAAAAGCATTTTGAAGCGAATTTCTTAAACATTTATTTCAGGCAAGGAACGTCTTTAAAACATGAGTGGGATTGTGCGACGTTGTTAATTATAACATGTTGAGATACAGCCTCCTCAAAAAAGGTCACAGGGTTGAGAGTTTTACAGTTTTATTTAATATTACAAGCCTTGTGTTTAAGTTCATGACACTAACAAGGTGTTTAAGATAAATTAACTCATTAAACAGTTTTGTTTTGTACAAAATCATAGTAACAGAGTTGACTAAGATCGTTCTCTACTAAAAAACCTAACAAAATATAATGATCAAAAGACACTTACCTGAATGATGTATATTAATATTTAAGGTTGATATCTTTATTATTATTATTTTTTTACACAAAATTGTCAACAAAACTCTAAAAACACACAATTGTGAATGAAATCTAAATACAAGCTTTTATTTTCACACCCAGAAAATGGGGTTGCATGGGGCCACGAAACATCATGTAGGTTGAAGTTGAAAAACAAGTTACTGGATTTTTGGTTCAGGTATTAAGAAAGTGTAAAATAGTAAAATGTACTCTTATTTCAAGGTGGTCAAGGTGGTTCTTCTCAAAAATTTTTCCCTTTCATCTAATGCTTTCTGTACATGGTTCAAGAGGAGCAGCCATTAGTTCAGTTAGTAGTTAAGGGATGCATGACCTCCGAAGGGGGGGAGAGACCAGCAGCCGTGCCAGAAAACAGCCTGTTACTGAATGGAACCCGTTCCCATTGGGATACATGGAGTGTGGAGGATTCGAGGAGTGTTTTGGAACAAACAGCCACAAAATCTTACACGGATTGCCAACAAGCCTTGACAGATTGACTCATGCTAGATTGTGTATCAGTGCCACCGTGACTAAACAGCAGACTGTTTATAGATTAATGCTTCTTTTAACTAAATGTACAAATTTGCCCTGACCAAATCTGACCCCGCAGAGAGGAGGAAACCTCTGACACTCCTCACTGAAATGCCTGATATCTTCTGTTGGTATTTATAGGCTGTCGCTCCAGTGATAAGGTGGCAGGAGGGAGACAGAGAGAAACGAGGCCTGACCTTCCCAGACGGAGAGTGTGAGCTCTGCCACTGTCCTCCACACCGGATAGACGACTGCTTCACGTCGCCTTCGAGAGCGATTGTGTGTGTGTTTGAGGTGGAAGTGTTGAGGCGACACTTGAAGATGCTGGTGAGGGACGGAAAAGTGAAAAAAAATGTACCTTTTGCTTTTTTGCACGCAACATCTCTGCTTGTCTGATTCGGCACAATAAAAATCACTGTTGACAACAATGGCTTGTTTTTGTGATTTTCTCAGTCTGCATACTGTTTTTATAAGAAAATGACACTTAATATACACATAATATTGTTTCCTATCAAATATAATTTCTCAACATGTTTTACAACAGACAGCTTGTGGTGGAAAATTCAGCTGCTTTCGTAAATAAACCTTTCATTATAATATGAAACAAAGCTTACACGCATGCAATTAAAGCAGCGACGGAAGAAATCTCAGCCTGTGTCCTGAAGCCTGTGGAAGATTCACAATGATACAAAACAGCTCCCTAAACAAAGGCAGTGATTGAGATTTGCGGCCTCAGGCCCAGACTTTTATCTCGTCATTTAAATGCATTTATTATTTTTTTGTATAACAAATATATTCAGGAGAAAGCAAGGTAAGTTAACAAGGGAAAACAACAAACTAAGACTCAGAATGCATATGCTGTATTAAGCAGACACACCAATGTATAGAAGACTCGTTAAACTCGCTTGCATAAATTCCTATTTCAAGATCACATTGCGTAAGTATTATTAGAAAAAATATAGTCCATACAAAGCATGTGCACTGCATTCAGACTTCAGTCATGCCAACTTGAATGCCGTTAGAAATGTGAACAAACTCATGTTTCCTTTCCAACTACTGAGGCTTTTAACATGCACAGGTCTGTCAGCCAACAGCAGGCTCTTTTGACAAGGACTGTGTATTCATATTTCTTGTTTAATTGGTATTTATCAATAACTCCGTGTGTGTGTGTAAAACATTACATCCAGTCAAGCAAGCTAAAACATTCTTCAAACAAAGCCATTAAAAGAGTTAAATAAACAAGCTAATACAAAATGATATATTGTTGATAATAATGATCATGATGCAACTGCTTTTTTTAACATTTGGGTAGTGTTTAAATCGTCTAAATCACCCAAGCTGAATGAAATTTGCTGTGAAACATCCTGTAAAGCCAATCAAACAAGGAAACATCAAAACACAAAAATCCCTTTTGAAAGAATCAATACATTTCATATTTACCCATAAATTCAAAGGAATTTAAACCATTCGAATCCACTTAATTTATAAACCAAATAAAACGGAATCCAAGAAAATGACAAATCAAATATACAGAAAAAATGCGCAGAATAATAAACACTATAATGTAACACAAGATTAAATTGTAAACATAACCATGATGTTCGATTACCTATAAAATCAAATCAGTGTCTGCTAAAATATATCAAGCACTATTGATGTGTTGATCAAAAAAAAAAGAAAAAGAAATCAGCATAAACTCAACTACTGAGAGGTAATCAGGACATGTATTTGATGAACACACTCTCACTGACACACGCATTCAATAAAGATACGCACTGGAAGTTCGATTGATAATGATATTGGTAATATGACACGTTTTTTGACTCCAACGGATCCCTTTTACTGTACATCCGACCCGTCAAGGTTAATATACGTGCACTCTCTCTCTCTATTAATCTACAAGGGAAGTGAATGACAAAGGATGTTAACGCCGGCCTCATTGAACTGGTTTTCCTGCATGCCGAATTTGATTAAAGGAAAACCCACATGTTAAAGAAGAGAGAAAAGATATAGCGCAGCAGGATGGAGTTGTGTTGATGTGTTGTGGTTGTACTGTCAGGATTGTCCGAAGGCGACAGAGAGGTTTCCGTGGGTCTGAGATGTGAGACGGGATGGCTGTTTTAGGGGAATGCGGTGGGGTAGAGGCTGAGGGGCTGGCTTTCATTGGTGGGGAGAGGGGACCGGTAGCCTTCGAAGTTTCGGGGAATGCTGCCGCTGGTGGAGCCAGAACTATTGCTGAGCGTCTCGATGCTTCCCTCCCTCTGGAGCTCTGCTGCATTCAAAACACACATAGAGAGAGAAAGATGAAGGAAATAACATTAAACAAGACTTGCGCTGTCGGGTAGGATCACTGCAGTGCATGACGTCAGGAGAGGTTTTAATGATTCACCGTGTTGCTGTAAAAATGTGTCAATCTCACTAGTTAGTTGTTTAATTCCTTTAAAAACAAATGAAGTTCTTGCAATTTAAGATGATTCATAATCGTCTGAACTTTTAAACAATGCTTCAGGTTTCAAAATAATGGGACTTGGGAAAACGATTGTTTATTAACTGCTTAAAGAACAAGTTCTGGTTCATTTAAAGTACATACTATGGAAATTCAAAGTAAAATATTAAATATGAACTTTTTTTTTTTGAAAATACACTGACTTTCAAAAGTCTGGGGTCGGTATGATTTTTAATGTTTTTTTAAAGTCTCTTCTGCTCATAAAGGCTGCATTTATCTGATGTAAAATACAGAAAAAACATCATATTGTGAAATATTATTACGGTTTAAAAAAAAGGTGTTCTGTTCTCATATGCTTTAAAATATAATTTATTCCTGTGATCAAAGCTGAATTTTCAGCATCATTACTCCAGTCTTCAGTGTCACATGATCCTTCAGAAATCATTCTAATATTATGATTTATTATCAGTGTTAAAATCAATGATTTTGCTGCTTAATATTTCTTTTTAAATCTGTGATGCTTTTTTTCAGGATTCTTTGATAAATAAAAAGTCAAAAAGAACAGCATTCATTCATAATATAAATAATTTGTAACATTAACACAACCAATAAAAAGTCTGAGGTCAGTACATTTAAAAAAAAAAAAAAACACTTTATTTAGTAAGGATGTGTTAAATTATTGTTAACAAAAAATGTGTTCAAGAAGTTATAGAAAACCCTTTTATTGTTAGAAAATATATCTATTTTGAATAAATTCTATTCTTTTTAGAATCCTGAAAAAAGTAGCACAGGTTCCAAAAAATATTAAGCAGCACAACTGTTTCCAACATTGATAATAAATCAGTATATCAGAAAGATTTCTGAAGGCTGGAGTAATGGCTGATGAAAATTCAGCTTTGCATGAAAGGAACAAATTATATTTTAAAGTATATTAACATAGAAAACTGTTACATTGTAATAATATTTTTCAATATTACGGTTTTTCTGTATTTTTAATCAAATAAATGCTGACTTGGTCAGCATAAGAGACTTTTTAAAAATATTAAAAATCTTACTGATCCCAAACCTTTGGATGACAGGGTATGTGTGATTTTTATTCAGCAAAGACGTATTAAATAGATCAAGAGTGACAGTAAAGACTTTTACATTGTTTCTTAAAATTTCTGTTTGAAATATAATTGTCATTCTTTCGAATTTCCCATTCATCATTTCTTTTCAAAAGTCATGAAAAATGTAACAGTTTACACAAAAATATTAAGCAGCACAACTGTTTTCAACATTGATGATAATAATAAACGTTTTTGAGCACCAAATCAGCATATTACAATGATTTCCAAAGGCTCATGTGACACTTAAAGTGACTGTTCACCCAAAAATAAGAAAAATTTGCCATCATTTACTTACCGTCATGCCGTTCCAAACTTGCATGAGTTTCTCTCTTCTTTCTTTCTTACACAAAAGATATTCTGAAGAATTTTGAAGAACCAAACAGTTGTTGGTCCCCATTGACTTCCAAAGTAGAGAAATAAATACTATATGAAGGGACCATTAACTGTTTTATTACCAGCATTCTTCAAAATATCTTCTTTTATGTTCAACATAAAGAAAAAAACTCACACAGGTTTGAAACAACATGAGGGTGAGTACATTTTTACATTTTTGGGTGAACTATCCCTTTAAGTGTCACATGGTCCTTCAGAAAGCATTTTAATATGCTGATTTGGTGTTCAAAAACATTTCTTATTATCAACAGTTGTGCTGGTTAATATTAAGACATATTATATATATATATATATATATATATATATATATATATATATATAATATAAAATAGAACATTTATATTATAAATTGTACTTTTTTGATGCATCGAAATAAATGCAGCCTTGGTGAGAATAAGAAACTCCTTTTAAAAACATTAAAAAAAAATCTTTGCCGTCAATAAATGCTCACAAATATAAATGTGACCTGGACCACAAAACCAGTCATAAACTGGGATTTTTACATCATATACATCACCTAAAAGCTGAATAAATAAGCTTTCCACTGATGTATGGTTTGTTAGGACAATATTTAGCCAAGATAAAACTATTTGAAAATCTTGAATGCGAGGGTGCAAAAAAAATCTGAATATTGAGAAAATCGCCTTTAAAGTTGACCAAATGAAGTTTGAAGTTTTCATATTACTAATCAGAAATTAAGTTTTGATACATTTACGGTAGGAAAATATTGGCATAAAAGAAAAAATGCTAATTTTGACCCATACAATGTATTTTTGGCTGTTACAAATATACCCGTGCTACTTAAGACTGGTTTTGTGGTCCAGGGTCACAAATTGTCTCTGCCCGAAGCAGTAACCATAGAAACGGGTTACTCAGGTACTTGAATATTTTTAGGATCATTATTGGATGGAATATCGACAAAACAGTAACACTGTCATTACGACTTAAAAATAGACTTACATATTACAAATACACCACAAAAACGTTTCCATGCTGTTTAAAATATCTTTACTACAAGATGATGTTTAGTGTGGCCTAAAAATTTCCTGTTGAAATGTCAAACTCTCTAAAAGTAACACACTGCTCAAAATCAGTTTGAACACGAAAAGACACAGTGCAATCAGTTTTGCATTCTTGTAAAAAAAGACCCACTTTTATTAGATGACTAAAGTAAGGGATCCAGTGGAAAATGGAGCCAAAAACTGAGGAGAAAAATATGTAAAATAGTTTTTTTCCCAAGTACATAAAATATGTGTTGACATAATGGCCAAAGATTGTGTTCTGGCACCTTGTGGAGAGTGTTATTCTCAGCATGATTTGTATTGTATATGTTGTGGATGTTACATGTTGTTAAAGTTTGTCCATTGTATACACAGTCCCGGACAGCAGGGACTCATAACGGCTGAGATATATGCAGTGTTTTAAACATACATCAGATGCAGAATGGTCATATCCATAATTTTTCAGTTATTATCCGGTGTGTATACAGAACATCTCAAACACACACACCGTACGGTGCTAAAACGATAGCAGGGACTGGGTGGCCACATTCCCCCTGATGATTTGCGCTGTTGGGGGAGGAGAGGAGGAGCTGTTTGTTTGCTTTGCTGCACATACCCCTGTGACAGGCGCTCGTAAATCCTGTTCCGCTGGCTCAAAGCGACAGCGGCGTGCCAGGGAAGAGACGGTGACTCTGCTTTTCCTCGTGTGCCCAGCAGATAGCACAGGCACACAGTGTGGCAGAGCCAAAAGCCGCTCGCACGTGGGCATACGCAAATAAACAGCGCTTAAATGATGCCGTGCAGTGGTGTGGTAATTAGAGGCAGGGCCCACACCTGGACCGGAGAAATGCGCTGTTGTGGACCGCAGGTGGCGTGTGTTTGTTTGTGAATCTGCATGGAAGGGACAGCGCCAGCAGTGATGTGTTTCCGCTGGAAACTGCTCTTGGCCTGAAGCGCAGAGTAAATAATGAAGTCACACTCTAGAGGTGGACAGTGTGAGCAGACTCTTATTTCAAGCTACAAGCAATTTTACGTCACCTTTTTTAGTTATTTCACTTATTTTCTAAAAATATTGTGTGATATTATCTATATATATATATATATACATATACCTACATTATCTATGAATATAAATAATTAGTAAATTAACAAAATCCAGGAAATCAAATACTTCATTAATATAATTACATGAAATGTTATTTATTTGAATAGTATTTTATTTAAAGCTAAATCCAATAAATGAAATGGAATAATAAACACATTATAAATCATTATTATATAATACTACACATTTATATTGTATTTACAGTAAAATGTGATCAATTAAATTATATAATTATATGAAGTACCACTTATTTGTAGAATATTTAATTTATAGTCAAATCCATAATTAATGAATGGTAATTAAATTCTTTAATTATATGAACTACCATTTATTTGCAATATATTTTATATATAGTAACATCCAATAAGGTAAACACTTTAATAATATACTTATTATACACTACAATTACGATTATTATATAATACTATATATTTGTATAAATTATAATTGTATTGTATAATTGTAATAAATTATTTAATTATATGAACCACCACTCATTTTAAGTGTTTAAATTATAGTAAAAATCCAAAATAAATTTTAGCTTATAAAATTAATGAAGCTCATACAAAAAATAATTAATTTTATTTACTGTAAAAAGCAATAAATTAAATTACTTAATTATATGAACGACCATTTATTTGTAAAATATTTAACATATAGTAAAATCCTATAAGGTAAACACAATATATGTATTATATACATATTTTATGTAATTATAATTATTATATAATACTATACATTGTATTGTATTTACAGTATTTTATTTTATTTGTTATATAATTATATGAATTACCACTCATTTGTAAAGTATTTAATTTATAGTAAAATTCCTGATTAATGAATGGTAGCTCATAAAATTTATGAATTAATTTTATTTACAGTAAAATGCAATAAATTAATTCTTTAATTATATGAACTATCATTTATTTGTAAAATATTTTATACGTAGTAAAATCGAACGAGGTAAACACTTATATTTATTATATGCATAATATTCTTAATATACATAGTTAATAATTATTTTGTAATACTATACATTTGTATTGTATTTACAGTAAAATGTAATCAATTAATTTAATTAAAATGAACGAATGAATGAATTTTATTAACAGTAAAATCGAATACATTAAATTCTTTAATTATATGAACTAGCATTTATTTGTAAAATATTTATAATATAGTAAAATTCAATAAGGTAAACACATATGTATAAATATATTATTAAAGTTAGAATTATTATATAATACTATACATTTGTATTGCATTTACAGTTAAATGTAATTAGTTCACTGAAATTATATAATTATATGAATCACCACTCATTTGTAAAGTATTGAAGTTACAGCTAAATTCATAATTAATGAATGGTAGCTCATAAAATGAATGAATGAATTAAAATTATATAATTTCTTTTCTTTCTTATTTAGAAATGATTTGGCTTTTATTTGATGAATGCAAACCAAAGTACACAAATATTAAGTCTATACAAAATTTTACATTATAAACTACAATTATTACATATACAAAAACAGTGGCTAATGCAAACATTACTATGGAAGCTTGTTTATGCAACAGAATGAAAAATTAATTGCAACTTTTTATCTCATAAGTCTTATCTCATGTGGCTTTTTTCCCTCACAATTCTGGGTTTATACCTCATAAACTGACTTTTTTCTTGCAGTTCTGAGAACTGTGATATTTGAACTCAGAAAAACAAGATATAAACACACAATTCTGAAAAATTAAACTTACAAGCTACATAAAATCTCCCCCCAAAACTCTTTGCTAGACTATACACACATCACAAACAGTGAAATTCTTCTAACAGTTTCTATTCGCTCTCTCTGCATCACTGCAGGCACGTCTGATTGTTGTGGGGCCCCTGCGGCTGCACCGCGAGCGCCTGGTCCCCAGAAAGCAGGCTCCAACAGAACATTATCAAACAGGCTGGTTTTCGGCAGTAAACGCCAGTCCAGCGTGGCACAGACATTTCTAGATCCTAGAACGCTGTTTGCTGTGGGTAACCAGCACATGTTTACACATTAGATTCGCTCGGCGAGGAACACGACGGAGTGACGGAGAACATGCGGCCACTGAGGGGGAGTCAACTCATCATTAGAAGGAAACCAAACAGGATCAAAGCACATAAAGAGCCCTTCATCAGACTGCTGTGCCAGTGTAAATGCCAATGAGAGAGTGGACCCAATTTGTGCCCTCATTATGGGGGAGAGAGGGGGTTAAACGGGACAGAGGGCGTAACTTACTCTGATATACACTCTTTAAGAGTTCAGTTTCTTGTTTGTGCTTTAATCGTAGCATGGATGCAGCTGGAGTTTATTAGCACTCTCTCGTCATTCTTCTCTCCAGGTCATGTGTCTCTGCCTGACGAGATGTGCTTATTATTAAACTTGGCTGACTACGCAGTAGAAACACACACACCAAAAAGTTAGAAACCCATGCAACATGACTAGAGAAAAGAACATCCACAATGCACTTTTAGTTGTTTAATCTGTAAATGTCCACCGAATATCGGTGCTGATAACCTCGTGGGCAGCACTGTTGCACTTCGGGCGTCCCAAGTTCGAGTCCCTGCTTGCAGACCATTCCCAATCCCGCCCCCTCTCGCTCTCCCTCACTTTGCTTCCTGTCTAGTTACTGTCCTCTCATAATGAAGACAAAAATAGATCTTAAACAAAGTCCAGCAAATAATGCATAACGAGGTGTTTTGCATAATCCAGCGGGATTTTTACTGACATACCAACAAAGATATAATCTTTTTTTAATAATAATCTGAATTCCTACTCCTGCATTTTTAGGATCCGTCATAAGCATAATCGGAAAAACAACAACAAAAAAAACAAACAAAAAAAGTGAGGTACACTGTGTTTATTATTAATAATAATAATAATAATAATAATAATAGGAATAATAATAACAATTATTAATAATAATGAATAACAATTATTAATATATAATAATAATAATAATAATAATAATAAACAAAATCAAATGATCAATATTGACAATACAAATTTTAATAAAATTAATAATAATGATCTTTAATTTAATAATAATGATCTTTTACAACAACAACAATAATAATAGTAATAATTAATAATCTAAACTATTATTATTATTATTATTATTATTATTATTACTACTACTACTACTATCTCACTCCTGCAGTTTTAGGGTTCCTCACTGAGCATAAACGGAAAAACAAACAAACAAACAAAAAAAATCTGTGAGGTACAATGTTTAATAATAATAATAATAATAATAATAATAATAATAAAAAAAAATCTAATATTAACACCAATACAAATTCTAATGAAATGAATAATTATCTGAATAATAATAATAATCTGAATTATTATTAATAATAATAATAATAAGAAATA
>JAHKKF010538270.1:0-12881 GCA_019740295.1 Labeo calbasu
ATGAAAAAAAGATGACTTCTAAAGCACATAATATGAAACCCCCACATTAACCGAACAAATATGTATGAAACCACTTTGATTAGGATGTTTTAACCCTTGAAATATACATTTTTAAATAAAAATAAAATAAAATAAAAATAAATAACATTTAAATAATAAAATAATTTTGTATAAAATTTAAAATAAATATTTAAGTCAGTGCACTAATTCTAGGCCACTAATCAAATATTTTTTTAAGAATTTGTGACATTGATTATGGGAGAAAATAGACTTCCTGAGGTTCGTGGACAATGTGTGCATTCAAATCACTCAAATTGTTATGATAAAATAATTTGTAATGAAAAAAGATGAAAAACTATTAATAAAATGCAAAACAGAACCATTTTCACTAGTGGTCTCCCACTTTTGACGCACATAATATGAAATCCCCACATTAACTGAACAAATATGTAAGAAACCACTTTGATTGGGATGTTTTAAACCTTAAAATATAATTTTTAAAATTAAAATAAAATAGAATTAATAACAAAATTATAAAATAAACAACATTAAAATAATAAAATAATTTTATATAAAATTTAAAATAAATATTTAAGTCAATGCACAATTCTAGGTCACATATCAAATAAGTTTTAAGAATTTGTGACATTGATTATGGGAGAAAATAGACTTTCTGAGGTTCATGGACAATGTGTGGACTCCAATCACTCAAATTGTGATAAAATTATTAATAAAATGCAAAACAGAACCATTTTCACTAGTGGTCTCACAGTTTTGAAGCACATAATATGAAATCCCTACATTAACTGAACAAATATCACACTAACTGAACAAATATTCTTAAAAAAAAAAAAAAATATATATATATATATATATATATTAGCAAACAAAATTCGAATGATTCATTCATCAAGAAGATGAAATCACATGAAAAGACTAGAGACTCTGGAGAAAAAAAAAAAAACATTAATAATCAAATTACACAACACCGATCTGGTTTTAATAAAATTTATCAAACAAACCTCCTGCACAAATGAATGAAGTCAAAGAAAAATGTACAGCAGAAACAACATACTTAAAAAAGTCTCTGAAAATAAATATGAAGATGATTCATGTGATATTGATTCACTTCACAAAACATTTAATAATGACCTGTAATGATTCATGAAAAGCAATATACAGTATAAATGCATGAAGAAATCATTGAAATATATTATTTTATTGAAAACGTAGTATCTTTATGTACAGACTCTCATACATACATACATTTATACTATGGACGATGAAATTCCACAGCCAAATAAAGAATTCTCAGTGAATGGAAATTGTTCTCTCTCGATCTCTAAAAATAATGTACCAAATATCGTACCTAGTGCCTCCTTCAGCTCATAAAATACAACTAGTATTGCAACCTGGTAGGTAAACATTAAATACACTATGGAGAATATCAATATTTAACGATCTATACATTATTGCATCATCGGAGAGCTGCAAATAAATACAGTCTCGTGACAAATAAGGATTTCACAGAGAGATGAAAGGCCCACAGTTTTCCTAGCACACAAAAAGAGAGTTTGTTCCATGATGAAAACAGGTTGAATCTACTTATATGAACCCCAACACATGAGGAGAAGAGAAATGCTGTGTTTCCTGTTAAAAGGGAAAGAGTGGGCGGCACTGAAGTACTGGTGATTGAGCTTATTGACTACACGATACAAGACCAAAACTGCATCACAGGCTCCCTGACAACATCAAGCCGTTGACTGAACACGTACTGTCCTACGGTAAGATTTGGGATCGTTTCGAGTGCTTGTCGAGTTGGTTGGTTGAGTTGAAAAGGAAGACCATGATAATTCAAGTCTTTCAGGAAGCAGTTCAACACTTTGTTCTCGTTTATTTGTAGTGTTTCAAATGCAAAAGCCCTCACGGAGACGTCATCCTTCCTGGCTTTTGTGACGGTGAGGACAGTTGAGGAGAAGTTTCAATAAATACACCGTTGCTGTTTCAAGATCTGCACTTAGCGCGGCATAGTTCGAGAAACGTCCGCTCCGACGTGGATGCTCGCTCAGTAAGGCGCAAATAAGATGGAGCCCGTGGTGGGTCGGATCGGTCCCGGGGCGGCGCGGAGAAAGGAGGGCGGAAGCGAGGCCGTCTGAAAGATGGAGGCGCTGGGACGAGGGTGGAGGGAGATGGACGGGACTGTGGTGGGGGAGAAGGGTGTTGTGAGGAAAGCCGGTGAAATGGGCTTTACCAAGTCGTTCTGCAGGGCGAGTTTGGCCTGGAGGAAAAAGAAAAATCACTGAATCACTTTGGCGGCAGAGGAAGAGCAGTGTCAATAATGAAATTAGAGCTGCACAATTAATCGAAAGGAAATTGATTTGATGGCCTAGTGCCAGTAATAAACCACAAAAGCCTGAGATGTAATTAGATACTGAGAATGAGTTCTGTTTTTTAACATATATTATATATTTGTGAAAATAATAATACAATAGTTGATCACTTTACAAATAATTATTATTTTATTATTGTCACTGTAATTATTATAATGATACCATCTTAATACCTTTCTGATGATGATAATATAATTAAATAATAATATTTATAAATATTCTAATTAACTATATATTTTTTTCAATATTTTATTACTAAAATATTATTATTATAACTAATAAATACTATTATTTATTACTAAAATTAATAATTAAATATAATAATAATATCATAATAATAATTATTATAGTTTAACACTTTATAAATAATAATTATTTTATGATTGTTGCTGTAATTATTATAATTATTATTAGTTATACCTACTTTAATAGTATACTACTCTATTATACTAATATAATTAGACAATAACATAATTATAAATATTTTATTTAACTATAAATACAGTTATTTTTCAAATATTTTATTACTATACTGATAACAACAAAAATAATAATAACAATTATATATTATTTTATTATTTATATTTTATACTTTGCAAACAATTATTGTATTATTGTAGCTGTAATTACTATAATTATTATTATTTATACCTATTTTAATAGTTTACGATAATAATATACAATATAATAATAATAATAATAATAATAATAATAATAAGTAATTTTATAATTGTAAATATTATAATTACCTATAAATACAATTATTTTAAATATTTTATAATAATAATAATTATCAATAATTACCAATTTTAACAGTTTACTGATGATGATGATGATGATAATAATAAACAATTCTAAATATTATAATTAAGTATAAATAAAAATATTTTTATTAAAAAAATGTTTATTACTATAATGAAATAATAAATATATAATGAACTATAATGAACAACAAAAGCCAGAGATGTAATTAAATATTGAGATTAAGTGATTCTATTTCATAATATACATTATATATTTGTGATAATAATAATAAAATATAGTTGAACACTTTACAAATAATAATTATTTTATTATTGTTTACTTATTACAGTTATTATTATTTACAAATATTTTTACTGATAATAATAATAATAATAAAATGATAAATATTCAAATGAATTATAAATGCGTTATTTCTAAATACTATTATTAGATAATAATCTACTAATAATAAGATAATAATAATAATATAATTATACATTTTATAATTAACTTTAAATATAATTATATTTATTTGAAATATGTTAGTACTATAATTAATAATAGTAATAATAATAAAAAATTGCAATTAATAACATTACTATTATTTTAATAAGTAATATTTTAGTAATAGTAGTATAATAGTAAATATGTTAATACTTCACACTGTTAATTATAATAATCATCATTACAAATTGTTTTATACTCTACAAATAAGAATTATTATTCTTGATATTATTGATAGTAATAATATTGATAATTGTTTATAATAATATTGATAGTGTTATTATTAACATTTGAATACTTTACAAATTATATTTGTATTAGTTTTTTATTATAATTATTTATATTAATAATAATCATAATAATTGTACATTTTTAATATTTTACTGACAAAAACAACAGTAATTGTTGTTATGTGTAAAATATTAAAATATTACAATCCTTTTCTAGTGCAAGTCTATGGATATGCATATGGATCTGTAAGTTTAGACAGATTCAAATGAGATTTCTATAAATAATTCACAAATACGGTAAACAAAGAACAGGGAAAAAAATCCTATGTGACATTTTTAAGCTTGTCTGAGCTAGCAAGCAGTAACCAAGGTAGGCAGAGTTTAGCGAAGGCCCAACCGCTCTACAAACAGTAAGTTGTTTCAAACATATTCTGCATAGAATTTGAAAACGGACGAGCGAGCATTAAACCCTTGTGAAGCATTAGCATCCCAAAGAGGCATTTGTCAGCCTAGAAAGTGCGCAACAAACTCCTCACAGCACTGACACTTGAGATGCGAGTAACACTTGATGAAAGCGCTTGATTATAAAGAGCATAAATAATGCATTACTGCCAGAGAGCCGGAGCTCCGCTGCTGCTTGTTGTAAGGGCTGTATTTGGGTTTGGTGGGTTTGCCCGCCACTCTGTCCTTGTGCCGCCTACTGGAGATGTGCTGTGAAGAAAGCAGAATTCATTTCCATCGAAATGCAAGCAAAACACATTTGTGACCGAACGTAACGCTGAACTGAATTATCAAAGCCTGAACTACACAATAGAAAGTACAACATGCAAATCTGGAAAGATCAAGCTACAGAATCACATTACTATTTAAAGTGCTTTCATTATTCATCAGTGTTACGTGTTATGTTTTGTTGTCAACTGCATAAGTAATGATCGCGCCAAATGCAAAAACAAAAACGCATGCAAACTGAAGTGAATACCTGTTTAAGCTGGATTTCTGAGTTGACGTGGACATCGCAGATTTCGCAATGAAACGTCTTGTTCTGTAAGCCTGAGCCTTTGTTAATTTGCGTGGCCTGAACTTTGAGTTTGGACCCGGGTCTGGGGTACGCTTTAATGGGACCAGCTCCATTTCGTGCCTCCAGCATCGTTTTGTGCTTTGAACCTGATGAAACAGACAAAGCACGATGTTTTCTCTGCCTAAACAAACCTGTTTATTCAGTGCAAACTGTAAAGCTTTGGGTGACAGAAGTTAATTTCTAACACTGAATGTTTGAAGTTTGTCACTCGAGAGCTCAAATTTACTCGCTGACGTGCTTATTTGTACAGTTTAGGGTTTTGGAATAGACTAGTACACAGTGATTTAATTGTGGGTATATTATCAATATTATAGTTTAAAGGGACAGTTCACCCAAAAACGAAAATTCTGTTATCAAATACTCATCTCATGTCGTTCCAAACCCGTAAGACTTTCGTTCACATTCGGAACCGCATTGAAATATTTTTGATGAAATCCGAGAAAGGGCCTTGAACATGTCAGATGTGTTGCTGTCTATACAGGATGAGAAATGTCTATAATTTAGGGCTGTCGAACGATTAATCGCGATTAATCGCATACAAAATAAAAGTGTGAGTTTGCCTAATATATGTGTGTGTACTATGTGTAATTATTATGTATATATAAATACACACAAATTAATGTAAATGTTTAAGAGAAATATGTTATTTATGTACAAAATATTTTTATTTATATATAATATACACTACCGTTCAAAAGTTTGGGGTCAGTACATTTTTATTGTTTTTTTTCTTTTTTTTTTTTTTTTTAAGAAATTAATACTTTCATTCACCAAGGATGTATTAAGTAAATAATTAAAAGTTTATTAAAAGTTAATAATAAATAATTTACATTGTTATAAAATATTTATATTTTGAATAAACACTGTACTTTTTAAACTTGTTATTCATGAAAGAATAAAAAAAATCACAGGTTCCAAAAAATATTTGGCAGCACAACTGTTGATATTATCCAACATTGATCATTCTAATAATAATAATGCTTGTATTTATATATACATAATAATTACAAACAGTACACACACATATATTAGGCAAACTCAAACCTTTATTTTGTATGCGATTAATCACATAATTTCACTATAATTTCATCAAAAATATCTTAATTTGTGTTCCAAAGATGAACGAAGGTCTTATGGGTTTGAAACAACATGAGGGTGAGTAATTAATGACACAGCTTTCATTTTGGGGTGAACTATCTATTTAATTTGCATTGTATTTGCCCATTGTGTTTACTAAAGACTCATTAGACTAATTTTGTGTTTCCTTTTTATCTCATGACTTGGGAGTAAGAGACTATTAAGAGATGCTGAGTCTCCAAATGACACTTCAGATGCAACAGAAGTATTAGAGCTGTATTATCCATGAATCAGTTCAAACTGTGTTTAAGTGAATCAGTTTAAAATTACATGATTGTTCAAAAGCTTGGGGGGATGTGAGATTTTATTTGAAAAAAAAAAAAAAAAAAGAATAATACATACACACACACACATACTGTCGTTCAAAAATTTGGGATCAGTACGATTGTATGTTTTTGATGTTTTTTTTTTTTTTAAAGAATCTCTTATGCTCATCAAAGTTCTATTTGTTTGATCAAAAATACAGAAAAAAGCAATATTGCGATTTAAAATAACAGTTTCCTATTTCAATATACTTGAAAATATAATTTATTTCTGTGATGCAAAGTTGAATTTTCATCAGTTTTTACTCCAGTCTTAAGTGTCACATGATCCTTCAGAAATCCTTCTAATATAATAATTTTCATTTAATTTTCATTTTTAAATTATCAATGTTGGAAACGGTTGTGCTGCTTAATTTCTTTTTGAAACTTATTTGATTAAAAATACAGAAAAAAACAGTAATATTGTGAAATATTATTGCAATTTAAAATAGTGTTTTTTTATTTATTTATTTTAATGTACTTTAATTTATTCCTGGGATGCAAAGCTGAAATTTCAGCAGTCATTACTCCAGTCTTTAGTGTCATATGATCCTTCAGAAATCATTCTAATATGCTGATTTATTATCAATGTTGAAAACACTTGTGCTACTTAATATTTATTTATTCATTTATTTATTTTTGGAACCTGTGATCCTTTTTTCAAAATTCTTTGATGAATAAAACGTTAAAAAGAACAGCATTTATTCAAAATAATAATCTCTTCTAACAAGTCTTTATTATCGCTTTTTTATCAATTTAATGCATCCTTGCTGAATAAAAGTATTAACAGTAGTTTATATTGTTAAAAAGGTTTCTATTTTAAATAAATGCTGATCTTTGTAATGTTTTATTTATCAAAGAATCGTGAAAAAAGTATCACAGGTTCCAAAAATAAGTAAATCTATGAATGAACGAATATTAGGCAGAACAATGGTTTCCAAAACTGATAATAAATCAGCGTATTAGAATGATTTCTGAAAGATCATGTGACACTGAAGACTGGCGTAATGATGCTAAAAATTCAGCTTTGCATCACAGGAATAAATTCTTTTAAAGTACATTAAAATAAAAATAAAAAAGCACATTTTAAATTGCAATATTATTTCACAATATTACAGTTTTTTCTGTATTGTTAATCAAATAAACAGCCTTGATGAGCAGAAGCGATTTCTTTAAAAAAAAAAACATTAAAATTTTACTGATCTCAAACTTTTGAACAGCAGTGTACCTAAATAAATTAATAAATGAATACATAAAAAATAAAATAATAGTAATAATAATAATACTTTTATTCTGCAAGGACCCATTAAAGTAATCAAAAGTGATTGTAAAGATATTTATAATATTTCAAAGTGAAATTATAATTTCCACCAAAAATTAAGCAGGAACTGTTTTCAAAATGGATAATAATAATACATTTTTCTTCAATAGCAAATCATCATACTAAGATTTCTGAAGGATCATGTGACACTGAAGACTGGAGTAATGGCTGCTAAAAATTCAGCTTTGCATCACAGGAATAAATTACATTTTAAAATACATTTAAATAAATCATTTTTCACAGTATTACAGTTTTACTGTATTTTTGATCAAATACATATAACGTTGGTGAGCAGGCGAGACTTCTTTCAAAAAGTATAAATATTGAACTTATGAACTGTAGTGTATGTTTCAATTATAGACTTTTGTGTTACTGTGATACATATAATTCTTATATAATTCTACTTAATGTTCAGTGAAAAAACTACATTTTTACTGTATTTTACTTTCAATTTAAAAAGTACTTGCTAAAACTGATGTCTGGTTAAAATACTAGTTCTTTTGGTTGAAATACAGCCTTTTAAGCCATTTCAGAGCAAATACATAAATATCAAGACGTACAGTGAATGTCGCCTGAACCATGAAAAATATGAATATATTAATACTAGTCTGACTGCAGCCCACACATCTGAACATTTTCCTTCCAGTGTGTCTGGAGAACGTTTCTGAGCACTGAAAAAAGCAATTTCTTGCAGATGAAATATTTTCAACCTAGAAACTAGAAAAAATGCATACTGACTACATAAACGTCCATGACTTTTTAATATTGGATTAGTTTCCATAAATTTTCCAGGCTTAGAAATTGCCTAAAATTCCACAATATCTCCAGATTTTCTACGACCGTGGGAACCCCGTCTACATTTTCCAGTTCTTTATATATTATCGATGATGAGCCTCACATCGCTACGCTGGTTTTGATTTACGTCTCAACTGTAAGTACAGTTCCACACTCTTAAGCCTCGGAGGGTCACTCTGTGAAACATTTATGATAAAGAAGAACGCATAACCATGAGAAAGCCGTGGGAAAGACACTGCGATGCAGAGGCAGATGTTCACCACACCTGTGTTGTGCGCCTCCAGCTGTGAGAGGGAGTTGACAGCCACTTTGCACAGCGAACAGTACAGGAGCTTCTTGGCTTTCTCCTCCTCGGACTCCACGCTGGGCTCTGACGGGGCCGTTGGCACCGCTGCTGGTTTGGAGGTGTTCTTCAGGGCCGCCGCGTGTCCTGTGGGCTCAGCGGGTGGGCTGGCATGCGCCGGTGTCGTCTTGCTAGGGCTGGGCACTAATGCCACCGCAGGCGCAGCGGGAGCTGGCACAAAGGCTTGCGGGGAGGCTGGGACTTTGTGCGCAGTCAGTGGCTCTGTGCTTTTCTCTGGGAACATAAGAGAGGGAGAAAGAAACAAGGAAAGAGCAAATCTGACAGTTAGTGGTGAAGGGCTCAGCATGTTGTAGTGTGCGCTGGCACATTTTTCAACTTCTTCCTGTCTATTTTTTTTTACTATTTCATGTATTAGGGTTTGATATAAGGCTGCTTGCTGCAAGGCAAGTGCTCTAGTTTCTATGTCAGATGACTTATGTGAAGAAGCAAAAACAGTTTCTGTGTCACTAAAAAAATCAGGGCTGCACAATTAGTTGAAAAGATTATATGGCCTAATGTGATTAATAAACCACAAAAGGCTGAAATGTAATGAAATATATTTAGTCTATCTGCACCATGTACATTTTTTCTTAAGATTTGCAATTAAATGCCTTCTTTCAGTTCACCAAAACAAAGACTTTGAGTAAATGCATATAATAATAATAATAATAATAATAATTATTATTATTATTATTATTATTAATTATTATATTATTATTTTAAACTTTTTTCAAATAAGAATGACTATTTTTAAGCTTATTTTTAGACATTTTAATGGATTGATTGACTGATTGATCCAATTTGTAATAAGAAGCATATTAAAATAGTCAACAACATCAAATTAATATTATTGTTATTAAAACACTTTTCAAAATAAGAATGACTATTTTATTGTTAAGCTTATTTTTACACATTTATTTATTTATTTATTTATTTAGACTTGGAATAAGAAGCATATTAAAAAGGGTCAACTATAACCTAAAATGTCTTCCTTCAGTTCACCCTCAAAAAAGCCTTTTGTAATAATATTAATAATATTAATAGTAAGTATAAATAATTCTGACCCTTTTCAAATAAGAATAAACATTTTTATATTTTTACAATTATTTAAAAAATAAAATAACTTACTGTAATGTATTTATTTATTTATTTATAGATTTTGATTAACAATAATAATATTTATTTAGATTTGGAATAAGAAGCATATAACAACAACAACAACAACAATAATAAAATTATTATTATTATTATAAAACTTTTCAAATAAGATTTTTTTTAAATATTTGTATATTTTTATAGATTTATTTATCTATTTATTTATTTATTGGAATAAGAGGCATATTCAAATTAGTCAACTATAACCTCAAATGTCTTCCTTCAGTTCACCAAAAAAAAAAAAACTTGCTTAAAAACGTTTTAATAATAATAATAATAATAATAATAATAATAATTATTATTATTATTATTATTATTATTATTATTATTATTATTATATAATTATTATTATTAATACGATTAATTATAATATTATTATTATTATTTTAACACTTTTCAAATAAAATAAATATTTGTCATTTGTAAAAAAATATTTGTTACATTTTTTTTTTACAATTATTTAAAAATATTTTTAATGGATTTATTTATTTATTTATTTATTTTGGAGTAAGAAGCACATTAAAAATAGTCAACTATAACCTCAAATGTCTTCCTTCAGTTCACCAAAAATTATAATAATAATAATAATAATAATAATAATAATAATAATAATAACTACTTTTAATTTTTACAATTATTTGTATACATTTTTATTTGTTTGTTTATTTATTTATTTTATTTTACGGGTAAGGTTAGGGACAGGTTTGGTGGTATGGGTAGGTTTAAGGGTGGGTTAAGGTGTAAGCGACGCATCAACAGTGTAACTATAAATATAATTACAGATGTAATTACATGCAGGTATTTATTAAAATATAAATACTATGTAAAAAACATGTATGTATGCAATAAATGTATCAAATGATTAATTTACATGTAAGTACACAGTAGTTGAGGCCACCTAATATAAAATGAGACACTTATTTATTTGTTCATTCATTTTTTTTATAACCTATTTTTGTGTGGAGGGGATTGATATAAGGCCCTTCGCTGCAGGCGAGCACTCTAGTTTCTATGTCAGATGAGTTACAGCGGGTCAGGCTCCCTTCTAACGCCGCAATGGCTGCTCGGGTCCCACGTGCTGTAATGTGATAGGACGTGACCCCTGGATCGCCCACCACCCTTACGCCCTTGTCATAGCGTTACATGCCGCGGGAGGCCCTAAAAGCACTTGATGTCGGATGCCTGTACTCTCCACCCACTCTCTAACAGGCCTCTGAGGGAATACTCCGCTGGTTTATATGAATGTCACTCTCTGCTCGTGCTTTTTCTCTCTCCCCTAGGACTCAAAGCAGCCAGAACAGTCTAATGTTCCCCCATACAGTGACATTACACTCACTGACACTAACCTGAACCTCTAGGCTGGAGCTGCTGCTCTTTTGCATTTTTTTCTCTCTATCCAAGTTCGAGTTTATATTTCAAATCTTCCAAAGCGTGGTAGGTAGATGTGGAGACATATGCCTCTTTGTTCTTGTTCTCGATACATTTGCGGTGAGTCATAAAGAACATATTGTAGCCGAATAAGAAAATAGATCAGAGGTAAAGTACAACTATTTGGCAAACTTTTCAAAACTAACAGAATCAAGGTTCTGTTTTTAAACCTAGAAAGCTTCCTCATTCTCTATATAGACAGTCTTCTAAACCAGTTTGGAAGACTCAAGATATGCAGTAACTCTTCCTAAAAATACTGGTTACACTTTATTTTAATGCGTCCTTGTTACAGTGTAATTACACCTTTAAGTACAGAGTAATATTAATTTACTACATGTACTTACTATATGGTTAGGGTTAAGATAAGGTTTGGCTTAGGGTTACTTGCATGTAATTAAGCATAATTTATTGTCATTACAAAAACAGCCCCTTAAAATAAAGTATTACCAATCTAAAGTATACAGAGACAGCAGCACACACATATATTTTTTAAATTATATCATTAATCATTAATAGTCATAAACTAATATAATATAATATAATATCTTAAATATAGCTCATAATAATAAAATACACAACCATGCGGTTGGTAATTTTTTAAATGTTTTTTTATTGTTTTTATGTTTATTATTATTATTATTATTAATTAATTAATTTATTTATTTATGTCGTTTTTACATTTTTATTCTTATGCTCATCAAGGCTGCATTTATATAAAATAAATAATGTGTAAATAAAATAAAAGAGAACGCATAAACTAAACTGAAGTAATATTAAATAATATAATATAATATAATATAATATAATATAATATAATATAATATAATATAATATAATATAATATAATAATATATCTTGAATTAATTTAGCTCATAATAATAAAATAATAAAATGGCACAAGTATTGAGTTTGTGGTTAGTACATTTTTTAATGTTTTTTTTTTTTTTTTTAAGTTTCTTATGTTAACCAAGGCTGCATTTATTTAAAATAAATAATGCATAAATAAAATAAAGGGAATGCATAAACTAAACTAAACTAATCTAAACTAAACAAAATGGCACAAACATTGAGTTTGTGGTTGATAATTTTTTAAATGTTTTTCTTATGCTCACCAAGGCTGCATTTATTTAAAATAAATAAAGAAATACAATAAAACAGTTATATTATGAGACATATTTTATAAAGTTTCTATTTGAATATATACAGTACTGTGCAAAAGTCTTAGGCCAGTAGTATTTTCATCAGCTAAAAAATGGTTTAAAGTCAGTAAAAGTCGGTCTTTTGCTGTAGTGTGTCAGTAGGAAATATCAGATTACATTTCCAAACATTCATTTTGCCATTAATCGTAATAATCCAGTGAGATTTTTGTTTGCACAAGGAGTCTGACAACAGCCAGTGCTCTGCACAGAGATCTGATCTCATCATCATCCAGTCTGTCTGGAATGACATGAAGA
>JAHKKF010538270.1:13276-31748 GCA_019740295.1 Labeo calbasu
TTCAGTTTGTTCTGTGTCTTCATGTCATTCCAGAAAGACTGGATGATGATGAGATTAGATCAGTGTGGAGCACTGGCTGTTGTCAGACTCCTTGTGCAAACAAAAATCTCACTAGATTATTACAAGAATGTTTGGAGATGTAAACCGATATTTTTACTGACACACTACAGCAAAAGATAGAAATAACTTACTTTAAACCATTTTTTAGCTGGTGAAAATACTAGTGGCCTAAAACTTTTGCACAGTACTGTATATTCAAATAAAAACTATTTATATTTGAATATATATATATATATGGAGAGTTCAGATGCAAAACCAGCTTAAAGCCATCTCGGTCAAAAATGAGATAACATAGTATACGTCCATTAAATATTTTTACTTCAAACTCGCTAAATTCCAGCCTCAGCCCAATCAATAGTACCAGTACTTACATAGAAACATATACAAAGTAACCAGAAAGAAATGCTAATATTAAAGAAATATGTCAGATGGATTTAGAGGCTTTTGCATCTGAACTCTTCATATATACTCTTCATATATATATATATATATATACACATATACTTTTTCGACGGCAAAGCTGAATTTTCATAAGATCAGCACTTATCTGAAACTGAAATTTTTGTAACAATGTCTTTAATGTCAGTTTTGATCAATTAAAATTTGTAGCATATAATTCCAATTTAGAATTTATCTAGGAAAAGCTGTCTGTCCTTCAGAACAAGAGTGTGCCTATGACGCTTTAAAATACAGCCTGCATAGACAGCTCCCTAGGTTTTGGAACAGAGCCAAAGAGATGACAATTGCCACTTGTTGTTTGGATGCAGATCAAGCAGTGACCGCAATGCTGAAACGACCTTGCTCTATCCTTTCTGAGAAAGTCAGTGAGTGCAGAACATTACCTGCATCTTTAAAAAAAAAAACAGAGCAATTACTGTGCACACACACACCCCGTGCGTACATAATCCAACACGCCGAGTTGAAATGTTACATAAAGCGGGCTCTTACGTAAAGCACTGAAGCTAGCAATTTTAATGATTTAGTGTTTGAAGTTTTTCCCATGTAAACTAAATCTGACTATATTGTGCGTTGCCAGGGTTCGGGGAGAGAGACGGCATCAGCAACCCGCCCCCCCCCATCCCGAGTCTCGGTCCGAGCTCAACGCCGCGATAATACGGCGGCGTGACAGCGAGGACCCATAAGCCATCTGTGAATCAGGCTGACATTCATTTGGCCTGATTTGCGCATAGACACTGCATATCAATGAGGACCACCACTGCCTAATAAATGAGGCGCACCCAAATCTGTCTCCGGCTAGAGAGAGAATGAATTCGGAAAGTATGCGTTGGCTTGGGTTTTGCACCCCGTAGGGCATGTGTCTTGGTACATCCCGGTCTTGATTCTTAATCAGACACAAGGGCCTGAAATTGAGTGGGTCACAGCATGAAGCAAAGATCAGATGATTATGTTCTTTGAAATCTAATTCAGTCAAATCAAAGGCCAGGGAGGAAGAAATAACAGCATCCCAGCACGCATCCGACCGCCCACTCCAATCCCGTATGCGTTTTCCATAATTAAACATTTAGACGCAACACAAAAACAGACAAGAAGATCATGTACAGGAAACTCAATATGCAGGTACAGATTTTTAGAATTTGCAAAATGTTAATTACTTTACCAAAATAAGAGGGATCATACAAAATGAACCTGAATGAGATATTTCACATAAAAGATGTTTACATACAGTCCACAAGAGAAAATAATAGTTGAA
The DNA here is from genome assembly GCA_019740295.1 of Labeo calbasu. NCBI lineage: Eukaryota > Metazoa > Chordata > Actinopteri > Cypriniformes > Cyprinidae > Labeo > Labeo calbasu. Next base: position 15,048 of record JAHKKF010538270.1, read on the forward strand.
TTTATAAAAATGACCCGGTTCAAGTTTTCATTCTTAATACTGTGTTGTTACCTGATTGTTCCACAGCTGTTTTTGAATCCTTTCCAGCAATGACTGTATGATTTTGAGATCCATCTTTTCACACTGAGAACAACTGAGGGACTCATGCAACTATTACAGAAGGTTTACATGCTCACTGATGTGCCAGCAGGAAAAACCATGAAAACTTTTGAAATTTGAAGATCAGGGTAAATGTAACTTATTTTGTCTTCTGGGAAACATGCAAGTATCTTCTGTAACTTCTATAGGGCAGTACTAAATGAAAAAATATGATATTTAAGCAAAATAATAAAAAAATTGTACACATCTCCATTCTGTTCAAAAGTTTTCACCCCCTGGCTCTTAATGCATTGTTTTTCTTTCTGAAGCATCAGTGAGCGTTTGAACCTTCTGAGTCCCTCAGTTGTCCTCAGTGTGAAAAGATGGATCTCAAAATTATTTGGAAAAAGGGTCATTGTTGGAAAGGGTTCAAATACACAAAAATGCTGAAAAACCAAAGAATTTGTGAGACCTAAAGGATTTTTCTGAAGAACAGCAGGCAGTTTAACTGTTCAGGACAAACAAATGCTTTTTCACTTTTTGAATTTTAGTCAGTGTGTGGCGTGAATCTTTGGGCATAAAAAAGATCAAAGTTATAGATCTCAAAGTCCACTCCAAAGGGAGATATTTAGTTTTTAAAAAATGTCTTTCTAAGAACTACAACGAACGGCTCCTTTGGACTACAGTGTTTGTTTTCCGCATGCAATGATGTCACAACTCAGTCCATTAGAATATCATTAAATTAAATGCCGCCTAATGCACGGCGGGTATAAACACAAGCATTGACTAGAGTGGCCACTTCAGAGCACTAACACACCACAGATGTGTGCAGTACAGGGGGTCGAAACACATCTAGTCTGTTTGCCACGTCGGATGGTGTGGTAAGAGATTTATTCATCATACAGCATAGATAGCTTCACTTATAACGTGAGTGTTTTTTTTAAATGCATAAACTTGCACTAGAATAGGCTAGGCTGATCAGTGATGATGTTTTTAGATAATGTTAGGCTGCTTTTAGCCTTATGCTGGAGCTGGTTTCGGGCACTGAAAGTAAGTATGTAAAATAATTAAATAAATTAGCATGATAATATCACGTATCAATATCATCTTGCAGGCTGAGGATGGGACTCAACACTACCGTAGCGTATTATTTACTCACCCTCCATGCATCCTAGGTGTATATGACTTCCTTCTTTCAGATGAATGCAATCAGAGTCTAACAAAGTCTAATAAAATGCATCCATCCATAATAAAAAGTACCTCACACGGCTCCCTGGGGTCTCCTGTAGCGAATCAATGCGTTTTTGTGAAAAAAATATCCATATTTAAAACGTAAGATTCACTATTAATCTAGCTTGCACTAACTGCTTGACAAGGGGTGTGGCAGTACGCACTGGGACAGCTAACCAATCATAACACATTTCCTTTTTTCGGAAGACCGGCCTTCATTAAACCCAGAACTAATCGAGCTATTTGTGCCAGGCTGGGAGAAAGGTATTATAATAATGTAAATTATGCGAAAAATAGAGCATTAGAGCATGTTCTAGTACACCCCCAAAACAAAATCAAGACTTTGAAAAAGAGCATAATAGGACCCCTTTAAGGAATCAAGTGTATGTACACTTTTGAACAGGGTTACAGGGTCAACTATTATTTTCTCTTGTGCACTATATGTATGTGAAATATCTTATTCAGGTCAGTACTAAATAAACAATAACATACATTTTGTATGATCCATCTTATTTTGGTAAATAATTAACATTTTGCAGATTCTGAAAGGGGGACGTAAACTTTTGAGTTCAACTGTACTGATGAAACAAGCAGGAAAAGTGATCTGTTGTTAGCATGATAAAGCATATGGTTGATTACAGCTGCACTTTACCTCGCACACAAGCATGTTTTTGAGCTTGACGGATGCCCCCGGTCACCCTAAAGTGGCTTTTACGGGGAAAAATATGACTACACAAAGTACACACAAACACAAGCACATAGATGAAGCGTTAACAGGGTTCAGGGTTAGAGCGGCGGGAAGAAAAGCATGGGAGTAAACACACACAAAGAAGGTAGGAGTGGAGAAAGAGGACGGGACAGGTGATGTGGAGCAAGAACAAAAGGAGCTATTAACCTGGTTGGTCAGAGCAGCTGGCAGTGACTGCAGTGCAGGAGGAAGTGGTGGTGGTGGTGATTGTCTTAGCGCCGCTGTCCTGGGCGGCTGCGCTTTTCTGCTTATTTTTCGTGGACTCCTGTGCTTTGAGCTTCTTGGCATGTTTACTGCCTTTGTAGTGCGCCTCGGCTTGGCTCTACAAAGGAGAACAAATGAACCATCCAATCAGGCTCATTTCTCACACTAGCATCTACCATCATGGACTGCAATCACACACACACACATACACACACACATCTCAAACGTGCTTTCAATAGCAGGCACTGTTCCAATCAAGGTAACGATGAGATTGAGATGAGACTGAGCCGGACACACTGTTCGGAGGGAACTGATTGTCAATGGAGAAAACTAAACAGACGTCGATAGCCGGCACTTGTTGAGGCCGTTAATGGAGTTTACTCATATCTTTGGTTCAACTTCCATGTGAAGATTTAAAAAGGGAAAATGACTACTTCACACTTAAATAGAGCGAGTTGAAGTGGGAGAGAGTGCTTATGAGGGATTAGGATTCCTTTGAATATCTGACTGCTAAGAATTAGGAGCTCAATTTCTCATTTTTATGACATCAAAAGTGACAAAATCCCAAAAGACCTGCAGATGGATTTTCTCTCCAAACGCTGATACCGTGTCACATTCGCTAACTGCAGGTTTAAGGGATTTCTGACAGTGCCAGGAAAAGCCAGACAGCACCGCTCATGGATGTTTTTACTGCAAAGTTTGGGGTATTCTAGGTGCTTAAATAGCAATTACAGGAATGCCACTGCTTTGTATTCATTTTTGTTCTTCATTAATGAGATAAACATTTAAAACAATAGCATTTTCATTATAAATCAGAGAACTAAAATCTAAGGTAAGGGCCGAGTTCACACTGACAGAGACCTTTCAGAACAACACAGAATAAGAAATACACAATAAAATATTATTTATAAATAACTACTTAATTTAAAACAATAATAATAATAATTTCTAATTACTTCCAAAAAATAATATATATATATATATATATATATATATATATATATATATATATAATTGATTGATTTTTATGTTTCATAATTTTCATTTTTAAAATAAAACATAAAAAGTATATTATAGAAATGTTTCAATAAATCAATAAAATGTACATGATAATAATTCCAAAGAAATTACTATATAATATTTACTTTATAATTATGGTTTTTAAATAAACTAATGAAATGTATTCATTTATTAACTGGTGCCGTCATAATTGATTTTATAATAATTTTATACAAATATTATTGAAATGTTTATTTTAAAAATGTTTCAACAAAACAATAAAATCTACATTAAACTAATTCTAAAATAAACACTACGCCATGTTTTTTTTTATAATTATGGTTATAAAGTAAACTAATAAAATGCATTAATTAATTAAGTGGTGCCATCATAATAGATTTTTAATATTTAAAATAATACATAAAATGTTTACTGTAAAAATGTTTCAGTAAAACAATAAAATGTACATTAAAATAATTCTATAATTAATACTATATAATATTTATTTCAGAATTATTGTTTTTTAAATAAACTAATAAAAAGTATTCATCTATCAATTGGTGCTGTCGTAATTTTTTTAAATGTTTAAAATAATACATAAAATATTTATTATAAAAATGTAAACAAAACAATAAAATGTACATTCAAATAATTCTAAAATAAACGCTTTGTAATATTTATATCAAAATTATGATTTTTAAATCAACTATTAACACATAATAATTCATTAATTGGACATAATTGATATATTATATTTTAAAAATAAACTAATAATGCTGTCATAATTTATTTTATTAGAAAATGTTTCAATAAAACAATAAAATGTACATTAAAATATTTCTAAAATAAATACTAATTTATTAAATAAATACAAATAATAAATATTTCATATTTATGTTTTTATATACATAAAATTTTTGTTAGAAAATTGTTTCAATAAAACAATAAAATGTACATTCAAATAATTCTAAAAATAAATACTATATAATATTTCATAACTATGTTTTTTAAGCAAACTAATAAAATGTATTAATTTATTAATTAGTGCAGTCATTATTGATTTTTTAATGTTTAAAATAATACATAAATGTTTTATACAAAATATTTCAATAAAATGTACATTAAAATAATTCTAAAACAAATACTAGATAATATATTTTTTCATAATTATGTTTTTTAAATAAACTAATCAAATGTATTAATTTATTAATTGGTGCATTCATAAATGATTTTTAATGTTTAAAATAATTCATAAAATGTTTATTATAAAAATGTTTCAATAAAACAATAAAATGTACATTAAAATAGTTCTAAAATAAATACTATATATTTTTTCATAATTATGTTTTTTTTTTTTTTGTAAATAAACAAATCCAATTTTATACATTTTATAAATTAATTTTTTTATTACTTTTATCAAATTTTATTGATTAGTGCCGTCAGCCAATTCAATCACTGTCAGTCTGAACACACCTTTACTAAACCTGTATTTGGGGAACTTGGAAATTGGGACAAGTGATTTCAGAACAGTATTGGATGTGCCTCTATTGAAAGAAACATATTAACTTTACTAGTTAATACATATATACATATTTGATCAAAACAAACACACAAACAGACAGACAAAAGAATATCTATAACAAAGCATGCGGCTAACACCATGTCGCAAGGGTGCTGTGATCAGAGAGGGGTCAAAGTTCTTTTCTTTCTCTTTTCTGTTGTAAAGATAAAATGGCTGCAGTTCACTTATGATCTTGTGAATGTGTGTTGAACCATCTGAGCCAGAGCTGGAAAAACATGAAATATGATAAGATAGAAGAAAGAGAGAGACAGACCAAGCGAAAATGAGGTGCGCAATGTCCATCGCACCAACAGCACAGATTGCTTGTTCAAGTGACAGACATGAAAGTCGTAATGACACACAGGACGCTGCTGCAGACAGTGACAGGAGAGAATGATGTGACGACCCGGGGCGTTTTGTCTTCTCTGCACTGTGCAAATGTTAGCAGCTCCTGTGACCTGGATTAAGTGCACTTGACATTTATAAATTGACTTTCTCCCAAGCTAAGTGTGTGCGCCAGTTTTAATATTTACTAAACATCCACACTCTGACTGTAATTTCAGTCTTTATAACATCAAGTGTCTTCCAGCTTAGTTCCAGCAATCATGGGGCTTCATTCATGGAACACGAGCAGCACAAATTTCCCTGTAAATTGTTCTGAACTAAGTTCTGTCAACATTAAAGGGAAAGTTCACCCACAAATTCAAATTCTGTCATCATTTGCTCATGTTGTTTCAGACCTGTATGCATTTCTTTCTTCTGTAAAACACAAAAGGTGGTATTCTGAAGAATGCTGTGGTCCAGACAACACTTTTAGTCATGGCTAAAAATACTGGCACCCTTGCAATTCTGTCAGAAAATGCAACCCTTCTCTCAGAAAACTGTTGCAGTTGCAAATGTTTTGGTACTCATTTTTTTTTTTGCATTGGAACAACACTAAAAATATCTGATACAATTCCACACAGAACCCAAAAAAATGCACTGGACAAAATTACTGGCACCCTTAACTTAATATTTGGTAGCACCCCCTTTGGAAAAAATAACTGGAATCAATCGCTTCCTGTAACCATGAATGAGTTTCTTACACCTCTCTACTGTAATTTTGGACGACTCTTCTTTTGCAAACTGCTCCAGGTCATTCAGATTTGAAGGGTGCCTTCTCCCACCTGCTGTTTTGAGATCTCTCCACAGGTGTTCTATGGGATTCAAATCATTGCTGACCATTTCAGAACTATCCAGAGCTTTGTTTGTAACCATTTCTGAGTGCTTCTTGAAGTGTGTTTCGGGTCATTGTCCTGCTGGAAGACCCATGACCTCTGGTGGAAACAAAATTCTTTGGTAATCATCCGATTTCATGATTCACACAGTCAAGCCATCCAGTGCCAGAAGCAGCAAAGCAATGCCAAAACATCTTTGAACCTCCACCATGTTTGCCTGTAGGGACTGTGTTTTTTTTTTTTTGAAGGCCTCATTTTTTTTTTGTAAACAGTGCCATGATGTCCTTTACCAAAAAGCTCTACTTTTGTCTCGGTTGTTCACAGTACATTCTCCCAGAAGGATTGTTGTTTTGTCAGACTCCAGTCTTGCTTTTTTATGCCTTTGTGTCAGCAGTGGTGTCCTCCTAGGTCTCCTACCATAGCGTCTCTTTTCATTCAGATGGCGTCGGATAGTGTGAGCTGACACTGTTGTACCCTGTGTCTGCAGATCAGCTTGAATTTATTTGGAAGTTAATCGGGGTTCTTTATCCACCATTCGAACAATCCTTCTTTGTAATTTTTCATTAATTTTGCTCTTTTGTCCACGTCCAGGGAGGTTAGCTACAGTGTCATGGGCTGTAAACCTCTTGATGATATTGCGCACAGTGGACACAGGAACATTAAGATCTCTGGAGATGGACTTGTAGCCTTGAGATTGTCCATGCTTTTCCACAATTTTTTCTCTCAAATCCACAGACAACTCTTTACACTTCTTTCTTTCCTCCATTCTCAGTGTGACACACAACACAAAGGTTGAGTCAACTTTTCTCCATTTTAACTGGTTGCAGATGTGATTACTATATTGCCCACACCTGTTACTTGTCACAGGTGTGTCTAAATACAAATTACAGGAGCATCACATGCTTGAAAAGCAATTATTTCTTACAATTTTGACAAGGTGCCAATAATTTTGTCCAGTCCATTTTTGAGTTCTGTGAGAGAAGTGTTGCATTTTCTGACAGAATTACAAAGGCGCAGATATTTTTGGCCATGACTGTATCTTGTTTTGTGTTCCACAGGAAAAAAGTCACAAATAAATGTAAAATTCCAGATGTTAAAAGTGGAAATCACTTCACTGATTTGAAAAAATCTGTAACTGGGATCAAAGTCAAAAAGAAAAAAAAAAAAAATCTACAATCGAACAGACCTTTGAATTACACTTTCCATTCAAAAGTTTGTTTAAAATGTTTATTTATTTGTTTATTTTATATTTTATATATATTTATTATTTATTGTTTTATTGAAACATATATTTATTATTGTTGTTGTTGTTGTTATGTTGAAAACAGCTGAGTAGAATTTTTGTCAAGTTTCTTTGATGAACAGAAAGTTGAGAAGAACAGCACTGATCTGAAATAGAATTTTTGTAACATTATAAATGTCTTTATCATCACTTTTGATCAATTTAAATCACCCTTTTAAATAAAAGTATTCATTTCTATAAATTCATTAAAAAAAAAAAGTTATACTGACTCCAAGCTTTTGAATGGTATATCATTTTATAATAAATTACATTTTAAAATACATTCAAATAGAAAAATTATTTTAAATAGTAAAATTTCAACATTTTACTGTTTTTGCTGTACTCTGAATCAAATAAATGCAGGCTTGGTGAGCAGAAGAGACTTCTTTAAAAAAACATAAAAAATCTTAATGTTCAAAAACTTTTGACTGATAGTGTAGTTGTCCTGCTTAATATTTATGTGGAAAGCATAATACATTTAGAAATAGAATCATTTGTAACATTGTAAATGTATTTACTATCACTTTTGATCTATTCAATGCATCCATGCTGAATATAAGTATTATTTAGAAAAAAAAAAAATCAACCAACCTCAACATTTTGAATGGCAGTATACACAAAGATAATCAAAATTTTAGAAAGTTTTGCCAGACAATTTAGATACAAATTTGTTTTGCTTGTTTTGTATGAACTCAACTAATTCTGCAATTTGCTTAAGAATAGTTTATCAAACTTGTTACACAGAAATTCATTCTGTTGGTGTTTCATGAACAAGGCCCACTGAGCGTATATGACATCCTCAGTGAACAGTCAGACACATACACTCTTTATTAATAACTATGTTGCAAAAACGTCTTTGCAACAAGAGCAGGACACGAACGAGCAAACAAAAAAGGCTTGCATATGCAATAAGCACCAGTAAGCCTTTCTGCTGATATTTGCAAATAGGAGCTGCCAGCAATATCAGTGTATTACCCTACAGCTGTCTGTGTTTCCTCCCGTTCAGCGCTCATGTACTGTACAAGAAACCTGTCAAAGACATACACACCTACACATTGTAACAGCTTGTTGTATGAAAGTACACAGTTGATCTTGTAGGGAGCCTATTTTCTCATGCATACATGCTTTGTCTTTGTGGTTTTCACAGGCTGGCTGATGCAATAAACAGACCGGCCTCAGATGGGGCATCACTGTCAGACATGTATTTGCTTTTCTATTTCTCACACGTTTTTTTTTGTTATGCTCTCACCCCACTTCAATTTGACGTCTCGTACGCGAAAGACTAGTTTAATGTGTGGAAAAGCCTATGAGAAAGCCATCTGCATCACTTTGAACACAGCTCCATTTTGTAGTAGGACTACCTGTCTTTCCAAACAACTACAGGTGGATGAAAAGTTCAGAAAACCTATTTGGAAACAGTCATTATATCTGAAAATCTTGGTTTGGTGCTGCCTTTAAATGTGTATGTGCTTGTAGTTGTGCATGCAACAAATTCGGTCTTGCACTGACAATCTCAGATGATTCAGCCAATTATGCAATACAAGCATTATTAGTGCCAACCGCTGTTGTTTTTCCGAGGCCACAGGTCCCTGCCACAAAACCTCTGCTCGCAAACTCCCTCAATGCATGAAGTCATATGGTAATTATGACATACTTTTTCCCTGCACTTCAGCCTTTAAAATAATTTTTAAGCACAATAACAATCTTAATTTGATAAAAAAAAAAAACATGCCAAATGTTAGTCTGATTACTAGCCAGTTTCCACTCTTCAGTTCTTTATCTCAGAGCACAGATAAAAGTGTTTTTGTCCAGCTTATAATATGCATTTTCATTTAAAACAACAATAACATCACGCACACACACAAACATACACACTTTTCCTCTTACTCAAAGCTCAATACATCAGAAGACTTTTAGCAAAACATGCCTTGATCTGAACTCCCACCAGTCATCCATCTTCCAAATAACTACTTTTAAAAAGACAAAAGAATTAGCTCTGATTTCTAACTAGGGATGGGAATAACAAGGACTCGAATGACTCTGATTTGAGTTTCTTAATGATTCCGTTATGGATTCTTTTAGTCATTTTAAAGAAATGCAAGAGCACGGTCAGTTGAAGTCAAAAGTTTACATACACCTTGCAGAATCTGCAAAATGTTAATTATTTTATCAAAATAAGAGGGATCATACAAAATGCATGTTATTTTTATTTTACAGACCTGAATAAGATATTTCACATAAAAAGACGTTTAGTCCACAAGAGAAAATAATTCTTAATAATCGGTTGTTACTTGAATAATCCACAGCTGTGTTTTTTTGTTTAGTGATAGTGGTTCAAGAGTTTCTTGTTTGTCCTAAACAGTTAAACTGCCTGCTGTTCTTTAGAAAAATCCGTTACAAGGATTTGTGCCCCACAAATTATTTGGTTTTCCAGCATTTTTTGTGTATGACTGTATGATTTTGAGAACCATCTTTTCACACTGAGGACAACTGACGGACTCATATGCGACTATTACAGAAGGATCAAGCACTCACTGATGCATTAAGAGTCTTGGAATTTGAAAACCAGGGTAAATGTAACTTATTTTGTCTTCTGGGAAACATGAGTATCTTCTGTAGCCTCTGTAGGGCAATACTAAATGAAAAAATATGATATTTAACCAAGATAAGAAAAAAAATATACACATCTCCATTCTGTTCAAAAGTTTTCACCCCCGGTTTCCTTCTGAAGCATCAGTGACCGTTTGAACCTTCTTTAATAGTTGTATGAGTCCCTCAGTTGTCCTCAGTGTGAAAAGATGGATCTCAAAACCATACAGACATTACTGGAAAGGGTTCAAATACACAAAAATGCTGAAAAACAAAATAATTTGTGGGACCTAAAGCATTTTTTTTAAAGAACAGAGGACAGTTTAACTGTTCACGACAAACAAGGGACTCATGAACAACTATCACTAAACAAAAAAACACAGTTGTGGATCATTTAGGTAACAACAAAGTGTTAAGAATCAAGTGTATGTAAACTTTTTATCGGGGTCATTTTTATAAATTCAAACATTTTTTTTCTTTCGTGGACTACATGTAATGTCTTTTATGTGAAATATCTTATTCATTTCAGCACTAAAAAAAGTACTAAAATGTTTTAGTATGACGCCTCTTATTTTGATCAAATAATTAACATTTTGCAGATTCTGCAAGGTGTAAACTTTTGACTTCAACTGTACATATAACTTTCGAGAAAAAGTCAATAGGAAAACAAAGCTAAGACATTTTGGGCATTTTATCCTAGTACCAGTATTAGTAGAACTGATCCTCAATTTCCAAACCTCAAGTTCACAAAAACATCTGCAGATCTCAATTCAGTGAAACATTCCTATTTCCAGCTTTTTCCCGCTTATCTTCTCACATGTAAGCTCTGCACACACCTGGTTTTAAGATCTGTCTCTGTGATCCAATCACGACTAGTCATCCGAGAAATATCGCTGGGTACACCTGTTAGCATGGTTTAAATTGAGGTTTTGAAGGTGGAAAAACCCTAATATCTGGCAGGCATTCTGATGCCCTAGACAAGATCTGATACAACATCCTCAAAAAAACTCAAACAATTACTTACACTACTGTTCAAAAGTCTCTTATGCTCACACAACCTGCATTTGTTTACTTTAAACACAGCAAAAACTAAAATATTGTGAATATTACTATAATATAGATATAAAACAATATATTTTAAAATGTAATTTATTCCTATGATGTCAAAGCTGAATTTTCAGCAGTCTTTAGTGTCACATGATCCTTCAGAAATCATTCTAATATGCCGATTTGGTGCTCATGAAACATTTCTTAATATTACTGAAAACAGTAGTGTTGATTGTGTGATTTTGTTTTCTGTCACTATCGTTTCAAAAAATGTAAAATGTATTTAAAAAATAATAAATTACAAATACAAACATAAAAACAATTACACTTGCAGAAAGAAAAATACAAATACATTTGGAATACAGATAAACATACTTAATGGTGCATAAAAACAAAACAAAAACAAAATATGAGCCCGTTTAAATTTAGCAATGTCCACATCTTAATACCAGGTGTAAACAGGAAATTTGAGACTAGGTTTTCCTTATGCTGCTGGGTAACGTTAGTCAAGCAACGACACAGCAGTTCAACAGAGACACGTGTTGCGGGGGTGTGACGGCTGTACTGACACGGCATGTATAAGAGACCATAAAGCTTTAATGAGATGTGCTGGTTATCTGCCATATTGGCTTGTTCTCACATAAGGGTTGTGCGTCTCTGGAGGGAAGCCACCACTTCACCTAATGTCACATCACAGCAGGACACACACCTTCAGATCAGGTAACTTCAAATGAAATGGCTGGGGCTTCTCTGTTACGCAGAGCGCAAATGGAGATAAAACAGCTCATTTACAGGAGATAAGGGAAACCTAAGAGTGCACGCCAGCCATTATTCTCATTTCTTTAATGCAGTCTTCAAAAGAACACACAACCTTCAAAACACACACGTCAGACCTCATCAGACAATGTAATGTAACTGAAAAAAAGACAAAGCTGACAGGGAATAAAAGGTTTTTGTGTGTTTGTAACAGGCTGTAGAGTGAAAAGCTAAAAATTCAGCTACAGTTTTCCCACATTCGCAGAGCTTATTCAGGCCACATCTGCAAGAATTTATTTTAACAGCTAAACAGAGGGCCAAGATTTCTGAGTCAAAATATGAAATAAAAACACCATATCAAACCAAAAACAATTTATAGAATTGTCAGCTGCCTGCAGGCCTTGCCTGAAGTGTAATTACGGCATTAAAAAAGTTGCATTCTACAGAAAATGGGAGCATGTTTCGTTCGTGGAAAGCACATAAAAAATAATGCTGAACACATTAATGGTAAGGTCATTTATATGAGACATTTCAAAGGCTGGAGTTGAATTATAAACTTGCACGGGGTCAGTAAATTGCGTGGCGCATTTGAACAGTTAAAGACCGTAATTATACGCCTGGCAAAGTTTTAAAACATAATGGACATGAATGCCATTTAAGGTTTGGCTTTTACTCACATTGATCTGAGCCATTAATTAGCGCTAATCTATAGTGATTCGGGGAACATGTAATGCGCGTGAGTGTGTCCATTTGTACACATTAGCCCGACGGCAGTGGTGACGCTCACCAGCAAGTCACATTTGTGATGACTGATGATGTGATGTTAAAATACTTAGTGTGACAGCAGCTACATGACTGTTTAAAAGTCTCTCATGCTCACTAGGGATACAGTAAAACTGTGAAATATTATTGCAATTTAAAATAACTGTGTTCTATTTCAATATATATTAAAATGAAATGTATTCCTGTGATGCAAAACTGAGTCTTCAGTGTCACATGATCCTTCAGAAATCAGTCTAATATGCTGATTTGTTGATCAAGAATCATGTCCCATTATAACTAATGTTACATTTTTTTGTGGAAACCATGATACATTTTATATATGTGACCCTGGACCACAAAACCAGTCTTAAGTATGACAAATATATTATATATGTATATTATATGTATATTATATATGTATATTTATGTAGCAATAGCCAAGAATACAATGTATGGGTCAAACTGATTGATTTTTCTTTTATGACAAAAATCATTAGGATATTAAGTAAAGATCAAGTTCAATTAAGATATTTTGTCATTTTACTACCATAAATATATCAAGACTTAATTTTTGATTAGTAATATGCATTGCTAAGAACTTCATTTGGACAACTTTAAAGGTGATTTTCATTTTTATTTAGATTTTTTTGCACCCTCAGATTCCAGATTTTCAAATAGTTGTATCTCAGACAAATATTGTCCTATTCTAACAATCCATATTCAGCTTATAAATCTCAATTTCAAAAAACTGACCCTTATGACTGACTTTGGGGTCCGGAGTCACATATTTGGATTTTTTTGATGAATAGAATGCAATGATGTTACATTTAAATTTGAATTCAAAATTCAACATTGGCACCAAACATTCAGCAACAACCTAGAACATTCTAGCAAATACAAAGCAACAACCTGGCAACCGCCAACAGTTGGGTAACAACGACAGTCTAGCAACTACTCGTTAAAAAAAAAAAAAAAAAAAAGGCAGAAATAATAGAAATAGCAGAAACATCCAACTAAAAATATAAATAATAAATAATATGTGACCCTGGACCAGTTATAAGGGTCAGTTTTTTGAAACTGAGATTTATACATAATCTGAAAGCTGAATAAATAAGTTTGTTAGGACAGGACAATATTTGGTTGAGATACAACTATTTGAAAATCTGGAATCTGCGTATGAAAAAAAAACAAAAAAAACTAAAAACTAAATCACATTTAAAGTTGTCCAAATGAAGTTCTTAGCAATGCATATTACTAATCAGAAATTACGTTTTGATATATTTACAGTATGAAATTTACAAAATAGTTTCATGGAACATGATCTTTACTTAATATCTTAATGATTTTTGGCATAAAAGAAAAGAAATCGATAATTCTGACCCATACAATGTATTGTTGGCTATTGCTACAAATATACCCGTGCAAATTATGACAGGTTTTGTGGTCCAGGATCACATATAGTATGATAATAAATGTCATACTATAACAATATGTGACCCTAGACCACAAAACCAGTCATAAGGGTCAGTTTTTTTAAAACTGGGATTTATCATCCCATCTGAAGCTGAATAAATAAGATTTCCATTGATGTATGGTTTGTTAGAATAGGACAATATTTGGCTGAGATACGAATATTTGAAAATCTGGAATATAAGGGTGCATAAAAATCTAAATATTGAGAAAATCACCTTTAAAGTTCTAGCAATGCATATTACTTATCAAAAATTAAGTTTTGATATATGTATGGTAGGAAATTTACAAAATAGTTTAATGGAACATAATTTTTACTTAATATCTTAATGATTATTGGCATAAAAGAAAAATCAATAATTTTGACCCATACAATGTATTGTTGGCTATTGCTGCAAATATACCCGTGCTACCTATGACTGGTTTTGTGGTCCAGGGTCACATATACTAATGCATTGTTTTTAAGATCCAAATGAATGTAAATATCATTGTTATTTTACATCACTGTGGGAATATTTCACAGAATAAGCAGAGAGGAATATCACAGCCTATTTATTTAATCTGTTTATGGTGTATTTTCACAGAAAATGCCCATTAGACACTTCACAGCGGCACACTTGGACTCATTATGGAAACAAAAGCACTGAGTGGAACTACTGCTTCCCTCAAAACTTCATTAGAGCTTGGCTGAGGATGTGTTCAACCTTTAGTTGCACAATGTTTTTCCCCCTCTGGCAACAGGATTGGATGACACAGTGAGTCCAGAGCGTGCACTAAATATGGGATTAAATTACATCACAGGACTGTGGCAAAACGAAGAGGCGTTTGAGCTTTAATAAAGCCACAGATGAAGTTTGCAGCTTCCGAGGGCGATGGCTAATCTACATGAGCAAGCTGTGAGACCGATACGAGCAATTTTGCCTGTGCAAAATGTGTGCGGATCTCTGCTCCCTTGGAACATAAAATAGTAACAGCACAGTGCTCGACAAACATGGCATCTTCAGGCCTGCAGAGAATGAAGGTAAACACGGGACACGGACTGATTTGTTCTGACACGCCAACCAGAGCATCACTTCCACTTAAGCAAGATGTGCTTTGGACTGGGCCTGCAGATGAGCATCTCCAGGGAGCACGGAGAGCAGGAGAGACAGCTCTATCGGTGGAGATCACAACGTGGCAACACATGCACCCCGAATTAGCATCAAAGAGCTCGGCGATCTGGGGAACATCCGTTGACACTTCTGCTCGCCCCACGCTAGCTCAGATACGCCGCTTAAGCTTTAAAGCGTTGTTCAAACGGCCGATTGCGAGAGGAAACTGTTTTAAATTATCCCAATAAGGGCAGTCATTTCACTTTCCGCTTTATTGTGCTTGTTTGGAGCATGAGAGAGAGAGGGGAGGACGATAACAGGAAGCTAAGACAAGTTAATCTCTAGCAGTCGCTTCTATTCAGAAGCACGTTGGCTGTGTTGGAAAACATGGGTTTCGAACTCGATAGCAATCAAGCAATTATGCACCGCAGGAGGGAACAACAGGCCGGCTGGGACACCCAGCGGTCGCCCCACTGAGACAACAGGACCACGTCTGCCTTTGCTCAGAAGTCCAAAGGGGTTCCCCGGGTTCCTATGCTGCATTCCTGCCTGTTTGTCATGATAAAGATGAAAAAGACCTGGAGGAGACAACACAGATGCACAATGGTGCTCCTGTGTCTGTTTTCCACTCGGAGAGAAACCTTTTCTCAATTACCGCTCGCAGTGGGAGCCCTCTGTCAGCCAGGGCTTATTGCCACCCTGTGCCATTCATCTTAAATTAAATGGCTTAATCAATGCCAAGACAGAGTGGAACAACATGGCAGTACAGTAAGTAATTACCCCTCTCCCATAGAGAACAACGCAACACAAGCCTCTGCCAGCGAACTCAGCGCAGAACCCCACACCTGTATGCGCACTCATAAACACAACGGTACTGTTTAGTGCAACCGCTGAGATTTTACAGCTTTGCCAGTGAGTAAACAATGCCACATTTTATTTGGGACATTATGCATGAAAATCTATTACAGATTACAAAAAAGTATGGAAAATCATAAACAGCAGCTGAGTGACAAACCAGCAAACTAATGTTAGTTGTACTATATATATCTATATCTACAGCTGAGGTCAAAAGTTTACATACACCTTGGAGAAACTGCAAAATGTTAATTATTTTACCAAAATAAGAGGGATCATACAAAATGCATGCTTTTTTTTATTTAGTACTGAGCTGAATAAGATATTTCACATAAAAGACGTTTACATATAGTCCACATGAGAAAATAATAGTTGAATTTATAAAAATGACTCTGTTCAAAAGTTTACGTACATTTGATTCTTAATACTGTGTTGATCCCTGAATGATCCACAGCTGTTTTTTTTTTGTTTGTTTGTTTAGTGACAGTTGTCCATGAGTCCCTTGTTTGTCCTGAAGAGTTAAACTGCCCGCTGTTCTTCAGAAGAATCCTTCAGGTCCCACAAATTCTTTGGTTTTTCAGCATTTTTGTGTATTTGAACCCTTTCCAACAATGAGTGTGTGATTTTGAGATCCATCTTTTCACACAGGGACTCATATGCAACTATTACAGAAGATTCAAACACTCACTGATGCTTCAGAAAGAAACACAGTGCATTAAAGGGGTCATCGGATGCTAAGTTCACTTTTACGTGTTGTTTGAACATTAATGTGTGTTGGCAGTGTATGTACAAATCTACCCTATAATGATAAA
>JAHKKF010538271.1:0-12553 GCA_019740295.1 Labeo calbasu
TTGTATGTGTAAAAAATAATTTAAAAAAGGCATTTATTTGTAATTATGTAAATGATATTAAATATAGATAGATAGATAGATAGATAGATAGATAGATAGATAGATAGATAGATATTTTTTAAATTTACAAATATTTAAATTTGAAATTGTGTGTGTAAAGTTACAAATTTTATTTTATTAACATGAATATATATTTTACAAAAATACTAGTACACACACATATTCATACATATACATATACATATATATTCTTTAAAAAAACATCAGTTGTTTCTTTCTTGTATAATAGCAAATAATCAGTTTTACTGTATTAAGTGTATTTGGCTAGGAAGTAACGTTACAGTAACTACAAAAAATTCAAAAAACAAGGTACTTATGGGAAACCTGTTGACACAGAAAGAAACACTGACATAGATACTAATAAAAATACACAGAATACAAATAATACAATATTTAAGTAATCAATAAGAAATATATCACGTATTCTATTTCAGAAATGACAGTGCTGGTGTTAGCATGTAAACATAATGTTGATTCAGCCACTAACTACATTCAGTCTGCACAAAACAAACTGTTAATATCATGGTATGTGGTTTTTCGAGGTAGACAGACGTTATATTATTAGCACGACTGTAAATTTTACCTTTAATAGCCGATCATCCAAGCCCATCTCATGAAAGTGTAGTTTATCCTCGTCCATCTTCACACGTGTGTTTGCGCACAGACGGGACTCGAGAGAGACGTAAAACCCCGCTGCGCCACAGCGCCACCAACGGTACTGGAGGAAAACTGCAGGTCAAATCAAAAGACGTCGCTTTCGTACAAATACAACCGGCTATGAAGAATAACAAAGGTTAGAAAACAACCTAAGATTATTTACGTCACATTAAATGCTTTTGTACGGTCTTTCATACTGTGTTTACCATCAAACGCAGTTTAAGGCGTTTCACCTGCAGTTACTCTGACCGACCGCTTGATGCCGCTACTGCGAAACGCCCTTTTGATGAACTGACACAAGACAAACAAAAGCATCAACGTGGAGGAAAAACAGACTAAAAACAGCAAATACAAGTAAGTTTCAGCCTTCAAACGTCGCAGGACGTTAATTAACACCTTTACTAATAGATAAGTCCTAAATGAAGATCTGTGCACACGGGAAAGCTTTATTTAAACTGCCGTTATTGTAATGCTGATGCAGTAGGAAGTACCAATCACACATGCTGCTGTTGACCTACACAACAAGCAGACTAATTATTATCTCACACATTTGTATTGTATATGCATGTGTCCCAAAGCACTCAGTATACTTTCTTTTGCATGCAAAGGAGAAAAGAAAAACTGATATGGAGACACAGGTATATATGTTCATTATTATTGTGCATATACACTTTCTGCTGTATTGTAGTGTAAACACTAAATGATTGTGTGTTTAGATGAGGCAGCGTGTGTTCACCGGGGTGGTCACACAGATGCAGGAGCATCATGGGATTGTGGATCAGGAGGTTCATTTCCCAGTGAGGTTTGTGTGTTTGCTTTATTGTGTGTTGATGAATGAATCATAACCTGAGTGTCAGGGTGATGTTATGATGTGATGATGATGATGGGATGTTTTGAGGTTCAGGAGGGTTTGTGTTTTGTGCCGCAGCGTTGTGGTGGGTCGTGTGCCTCTGGTGGGTGAAAAAGTGTTGGTGAAAGCAGTCCAGGACCCCCTGAAGCCCATCAGCTGGACGGCACAGAAAGTTCAGACCCTGAACGGACAGGTGGGAAGAAGCGTTTTGGGCTTATACACTACCAGTCAAAAGTTTTTGATCAGTAAGATTGTTAATGTTTTTTAAAGAAGTCTCTTCTGCTCAACCAAGCCTGCATTTATTTGTTTCAAAGTACAGCAAAAGCAGTACAATTTTGAAATATTTTTACTATTTGAAATAATTGTTTTCTTATTGAATATCTTTTAAAACGTAATTTATTCCTGTGATTTCAAAGCTGAATTTTAGCGTCATTACTCCAGTGACATGATCCTTCAGAAATCATTGTAATATTCTGATTTGCTGCTCAAAAACATTTAATATTATTATTGTGTTGAAAACAGCTGAGCAGATTTTTTTTCAGGTTTCTTTGATGGATAGAAAGTTCAGTTTCAGTATTTATCTGAAATAGAAAACTTACATTATAACAATTATAATTATAACATTATAAATGTCTTTATCATCACTTTTCATCAAATTAAAGCATCCTTGCTAAATAAAAGTATTAATTTTTATTTCAGGTAAATGCTGATCTTTGGATCTTTCTATTCATTAAAGAGTTCTGAAAAAATTATAAATAATATATTATAAATAATAATCAGAAATATTTCTTGAGCAGCAAATCAGCATATTAGAATGATTTCTGAAGGATCATGGGACGCTGAAGACTGGAGTAATGATGCTGAAAATTCAGCTTTAATCACAGGAATAAATTACATTGTGTATTTTATACAAATAGAAGATGCTTATTTTAAGTTGTAATAATATTTCACAGTTTTCACAATGCAATGCACTCAACTTAACCTTACATTTCTAGTGTAACGAATGACACAAATGCATCAGCAACCTCAATTTTGACTATTTAATTGGACTGCCCAAAGTTCTGTGCAAAATAAAATATTATTATGTCTATGTTATGATAACTGGATGCAACTCATGGGTAATTCTGTGTCAAACCAACCAGGTTTCAAAAACCAGCATTTTTTTTATTTTCTTCATTTTTTTTCTGCTATAAAAAGAACATGCTTTCAGTGTACTTGCATTAGCAATGTTTGTAATACACCATTTGTACAGTAAATAATAAAATAATACTGCATTCTTCACTGTTTTTCTTGATTTTGGGCTGAAGTATAATTCTTTGTAATTTCTTTTCTATTTTAAAGCACAGAAATATGAATTTCCACTAAACATACACAACCTTTCAAAAGTTTGGGGTCTGAAATTTAGTTTTTTAATATTTTTGAAAGTCTGCCAAGACTGCAATTATTTGGTCAAAAAAACAGTGAAAACTGAAAAAAAGTTAAATATTATTACAACTTAAATTTGTTGTTTTCTCTGTGAATATATGTTAAAATATAATTTATTTCTGTGATCAAAGCTTTATTTTTCTTCAGTGTCACGTGATCATTCAGAAATCATTCTAATATGCTGATTTGAAAAACGTTTCTGATTATTAATGTTAAAAGCAGTTGTGCTGCTTCATTTTGTTTGTGTAAACTGTGACACTTTTTATTTTTCAGCATTCTTTAATGAATAGAAATGTCAAAAGAACAGCATTTAGCAGAAATAGAAAGCATTTGTAACATTATAAATATCTTTACTGTCAATTTAATGCGTTCTTGCTAAATATTAATTTCTTTCAAAAAATGTTATGAACCCTACACTTTAAAATGGTAGTGTACAAGAAATGGTGAACATACATTGTCAACTATTTTTGAAAAAATATGACAGAATTTTGTGTGTTAACATAGGCATTGAGTATCTGTAACAATGAAAGGTTACATTTTCCGTATAATAAAATTATATTTTTAACAATTCTATTAACCATCAATATTTGTTTTGTGAAAAGTACAATCACAACCATATTGTTAAAATGAAAATTACAGTTTAATCTAAAATGCGAAAAATGTTTGGTTTCAAGATGCATGTGAACATGCTGCATATTTAATGACTTGAGAGTATCATGAATGAGTGTATAATTACCATATTATTTTTGTATGCCTGATCTTCAGTACTTTTGTCTCTGTCTCTGGATTCTTTCTGACAGCCCTTCAAATCTCCTCCTCCGCTGCTGCCCTCCATGTCATCCAATCTGAAGCCTGGCATTTTAGGGACCAAACCGCAGCCTCTGCTGAAATCTCCCAAAATACCACCGCTGATTCCCAGCATGCAGCCAAATCCTGGTACGTGACGCAGTGTAACGAACTAAAGAAATACTTTTGTTAGTGGAAATACAGCTAAAATAAATTAAATAATAAATGTTAAATAAAAAATATATTATATAATGTTTTTCCAAAAAACTTTTTTTCTGCTCACCAAGGCTGCATTTATTTCATCAAAAATACAGTAAAAACAGTAATATTGTGAAATATTAATACATTTTAAAATAACTGTTTTATATTGTAATATATAGTAAACTGTGAGTTATTTCTGTGATCAAAGCTGAATTTTCTGCATCATTACTCCAGATATCTTATATTTTGTGTTCATGTAAATCGGTCTGATATGTGACAGGTGGTATGATGCAGATGTCCCATCACCAGCAGATGTCCTGGAACGGTCCATTTGACGGCTGGGGTGGAGGACGGAAGAGACACTCTGAGGTCATGGGAGGACGTAGAGGTGGACGCTGGTGAGTCGCAGTGCTGTGGATACTAGCGTGCTACATACTATTCGTAGCATACTGCATGTTATTTAAAAAAAATCAGTGTGCAATGATTTAAACACTTTAAAACAGCTGTATGCTGCATTGTTGTCACATGGCTGTGCTACATTTCACATTGCACTGTAATTTGGCTCCAAATCTCTACGAAATAGTGGATTACTCAGTAAATATTCATCCAAGACATTTAATAATTTGGCTTTCATCATTATTTAAGTTTGTCTTTCTTCAGTAAAAAAAGAAAAAAAGAACGTTTTTGAAACCTGGTTGGTTTAACACAGAATTATCCATGAGTTGCATCATAACAGACATAATAATAACATTTTGAATTTTTAGTTTCATTTTGCATAGAACTTTGGGCAGTCCGATTAAAGAGTCAAAACTGATGCATCTATGTCATTCGTTATACTAGAAATGTAAGGTTAAGTTGAGTGCATTGCATTGTGAAAATTGTGAAATATTATTAGAATTTAAAATAAGCATCTTCTATTTATATATAATACACAATGTAATTTATTCCTGTGATCAAAGCTGAATTTTCTGCATCATTACTTCAGTCTTCAGTGTCACATGATTGTTCAGAAATCATTCTAATATGTTGATTTGCTGCTCAAGAAACATTTCTGATTATTATGAATGTTGACAACTGTTGTGGAAAAAATAATACATTCTTTTCTGTATTCACTGATTTGTTAAATCATGCTAGAATCATGCTAGTAACTTGTTAATCATACTAGCAATATGCTATTAACTTGCTAATCATGCTAACAACATGTTAGTAACTTGCTGATCATGCTAGCAACATGCTAATCTTACTAGAATCATGCTAGTAACAAGATAATTATGCTAACAACATGCTAGTAACTTGCTAATCAGGTTAGTAAAATGTTAGTTATGGTAGAAACATGTTTGCAACATGATGATCATGCTGGTAACTTGCTAATCATGTTATAAACATGCTTGCAACATGTTAATAACATGTTAATCATGCTAGCAACATCCTAGCAACATGCTAGTAATTTGCTAATCATGTTAGAAACATGCTAATCATGTTAGATCTCTGTTGAAAAAAACAGCATATGCTGGTTAGGTAGGTTTTGATGCTGGGATGCTAGTTTTAGCTGGTTTATACTGGTCCTTAGCTGGTTTATGCTGGTCTTTAGCTGGTTTAAGCTGGTCCTGGACCAGCATAAACCAGCAAAGGGACCAGCTAAAACCAGCATCCCAGCATCAAAACCTACCTAACCAGCATATGCTGTGTTTTTCAACAGGGAAACATGCTTGCAACATGTTAATCATTTTATAAACATGTTATCAACATGTTGGTAACATGCTAATCATGCTAATAACATGCTAGTAACTGGTTAATCATGCTAACAACATGCTAGTAACATGCTAATCATGCTATAAACAAACTAGCAACATGCTAATCATGCTAACAACATGCTAGTAACTGGTTAATCATGCTAACAACATGTTAAATCATGCTAGCGATATTCTAATTCATGTTAAATTGCACTAACAACATGTTAATTCACGCGAAATCATGCTAGCAACATGCTAATTCATGCTAAATCCTGCTAACATCTAGGGATGGGACAATAAATAGTTGCAACGCGAATCGAGAAATGATTCCGCATGGATTCTGAGGTTTTCCGAACACATCATGATTCTTTCTCAAATTGATTCTGAGCTTAGTTTTGAACAGCAGGTGGCACTGCTTGCCTTAGAAACAGCCGTGCTCTGCTTGTTTCCAAATCCTTACATTCATAATCATTCATACAATTCGAAAAGGTTGAAGCGAATTACAAGGGTGTTCACAGTGGGCAGTGTTTGCATTAATCTTGTGTCATAAAAGCATTCTGAAATTCCATGACTCAGTCAAAGGCATAGGTGCTCTTCAGCACTCTTCTTCATGAGTGTTTGAGTGTGCAGATAAAAACTACATTAGAGCGCCATCTGCTGTCAAAATCTAAGCTCCGAATCGATTCCGAAGAGTATCGTGATGCATTCGGACAATCTCAGAATCGATCTACGAATCGATTTATCGTCCCATCCCTACTAGAAGCATGGCTAAACCAAATCATGGTAGCAACATGATGGAAACGTGTGTGTTCCCACTCTGTCCCAAACTTCAATTTCAACAGTTAAATTGAAACTTTAGGCTTTTCAAAGTTATTTCAAACTTTCTTTCTCAAGCCAACTTCAAAGTTCGTCTGCACCTTTACTCATCTAGTTTATTCCTGTGATGCAAAGCTGAATTTTCATTATCATTACACCAGTCTTCAGTGTCACATGATCTTTCAGAAATCATTCTAATATGCTGATTTGCTGCTCAAAAAACATTTCTGATAATCATCAATATTGAAAACAGTTAATATGCATATAGAATATGTGTTACATTTCCTTTTTCAGGATTTTTTGACTAATAAAGTTTAAAAGATCAGCATTTATTGGAAATACAAATCTTTTGTAACTTTATAAATGTCTTTACTGTCACTTTTGATCAAATTAATCCTCCATCGCTAAATGAAACTATTGATTTCTTTCAAAACGTTTACAGTTTGATTTGTTTCAGCACCTCACTCTGTTATTTTTGTGTGCCCGTCCTTGAAGACTGTCCTGTTTTTAACACGCTCCTCTGCTGACGTGTGTCCTTGTTGCTCTTTGTGGCGTGACTCAGGGAGGACGGCGGCGGCGGGCCGTGGGGAGGAGACGCCATGCACCAAAAACGAAAAAGATGGAGGGCCGCCACAGAAGAGGAAGCGCCCAAAAAGAGCAGCCCCGTAACCACACACAGCGCTCCGTTGTTCTCCTGTTTCTCTAGGGACACGTAAGTCGGTCAGAAACAACACGCGGGATGTTCTGATGAAACGTAAACTTATTGTAATTTCCTCTTGATTCTCAGCCAGGCCTGTGATTATCTGGAGCTTCAGCGGCGGTACCCACACCTGCACCTGCCCTCCAACCTCTTCCACCTCCAGCTGTGCTGGACCGAAAGCTTCCCGCTCGACCAGCCTCTTACGCTGAGAGGACCGTGCCACTTTCATGTGGGGGCAAACCAGCCGGAGAGTGAAGCAGACGTTTGCGAGTCCACAGATGATGCTTTCGCCGTTAGAGTATGTGTGTTGTTCTTTGACGGATCATGTGACCTTGCAAGACCAGAATGCATTGCTCAAGAATAGCTATGTTCTCTCTGCAGGTCTTGTTGTTTTCTATGCCGTGCCTTGAGGACTTGTACTCACAGTGTTGTAACCTCTCAAAGGACGGTCAGACGCAGAAGGAGGCCGTACATCCTACTACACTTCTCAAAGTAGGAACATTCAGTCCTCAATATCTCTAAATTCACACAATAGTTCAAAAACTGGGTTTTTACAATGATGCCACAGAAATAGACCTTTTAGTGAACAGTTCTTAAAAAAATGTTTAATAATCTAAAGGGCTTTTTCCACTGTAAAGAACCTTGGAAAGGTTCCATGAATGTTGAAGTTCTTTATTGGAACCATTGATGCCAATAAACAACCTTTATTTTTAAGATTTAAATTAGGGCTGTTAAGAGGTTAAATATTTGAAATCGAATCAACTGCATGATGTGTTGATTAATTAAATTAACTGCATATTCATTTGGTCTGAGAAATTACCCTCCGAAAGATCATTTCTAAAGAAAATATTATAATATTTAAATATTCATAAAGAAATATTTTGATTCAACTGTTTTTTTTTAATTCAAAGTGGCAATAACATTTAAAAAGTGACATTTATGTATATTTACACAGAAGTTGCATGAATAATGGGTTTTAAATAGGCATTAATGGGTTTAAAAATGGCTCTTATAATTTGAAATTCTTTATCATTTTTAAATTAAATGATACT
Organism: Labeo calbasu; assembly: GCA_019740295.1. NCBI lineage: Eukaryota > Metazoa > Chordata > Actinopteri > Cypriniformes > Cyprinidae > Labeo > Labeo calbasu. Next base: position 8,281 of record JAHKKF010538271.1, read on the forward strand.
CTAAATATGAAACTACACTACCAGTCAAATGTTTTGTTTTTTAAGCTTTTTTTTAGTCTCTTCTGCTCACCAAGCATGCATTTATTTGATCAGCAATATTTATATGAATATTTTTACTATTTAAAATAACTGCTTTCTATTTTAATATATTTTAAAATGTAATTTATTCCTGTGATTTCAAAGCAGAATTTTTAGCATCATTACTCCAGTATTCAGTGTCACATGATCCTTCAGAAATCATTCTAATATTCTGATTTGCTGAGTAGACTTTTTTCCAGGTTTCTTTGATGAACAGAATGTTTTAAAATAGAAATATTTTGCAAAGTTATAAATGTGTTTATCATCAATTTTGATTAATTTAAAGAAACCTTGCAAATCAGCCTATTAGAATGATTTCTGAAGGATCATGTTACACTGAAGACTGGAGTAATGATGCTGAAAATTCAGCTTTGAAATCACAGGAATAAATTACATTTTAAAATACATTAAAATAGAAAACGGTTATTTTAAATAGTAAAAATATTTTAAGAATTTACTCTGTATTTAGATCAAATAAATGCAGGCTTGGTGAGTAGAAGAGACTTCTTTAAAAAACATAAAAAATCTTACTGTTAAAAAACTTTTGACTGGTAGTGTATATTAAAAACCCTTATTCTTGCTAAAAAGTCTAGACTAGATTGCCTATAAGAAAGCCCATAGTAGATTGTGTGTTGATTATTTAGAGGCTTTTGCTTGTCAAATATGATACAGTGGGTTTCATAGGGTTATGATACAGTAGCTTTAGTTTTATGTTTAATTGTGTCATTGGTTCTTTCTCTGTGTTGTAGTTTGTGATGGTGGATAATGGAGGTGAACTGCGGCTTCCAGGTGGTCACTGGTCACCCAAAGCGGACGGAGCAAATCCAGTGAAGGACGGTTCGACGCTGGTCAATACTGCGGTTCGCTGCATAAGGGATCAAACCGGTCTGGACCTCTCAGCCTGCACGCAGTGGTCTGTATATTTAATTATTAATAATTTCAATTCAATACAGTTAAGCTTTATTGGTCTGACTATTATCTTGCCAAAATGTGTTGAATTAATTACAGATAGTCTGTAAATAACGTAATAATAATAAGAATACCATAAATTATGATTTAATGTTTGATATGTAGACAAAATGTCCTTTTAATACACTACTGTTTATATGTTTGGGATCCCTAAGATTTGTATTTTTTTGATGCAGTAAATTGATCAAAAGTAAAAACATTTATAATGTTACAAACATTTCTGTTCCAAATATATGCTGTTCTTCTGAACATTCTATTCGTTAAAGAATCTTGAAAATTAAAAAAATAAATAAAATAAATATATATATTTAAAAGGTAATGATTTGAAATATTTTAATGATTTCTAAAGGATCATGTGGCATGAAGACTAATGAGAGTAATGATGCTGAAAAGTCAGCTTTGATCACAAAAATAAATACCATTTTGAAATATTTTCACATAGAAAAGAGTTATTTTAAATTGTAATAATATTTCACAATTTTTGTACAGCTTTTTCTGTGTATTTGATTAAATAAATGCAGCCTTGGTGAGAAGAAGAGTCTTCTTTCAAAAACATTAAAAGCTTACTGATCCAAAAACATAATCCAAAATTTTAGCCTAATGTTTTTATATACACTACCAGTCAAAAGTTTTTGAACAGTATGATTTTTAATGTTTTTAAAGAAGTCTCTTCTGCTTACCAAGGCTGCATTTATTCGATCCATAGTACAGCAAAAACAGTAAAATTTAGAAATATTTTTACTATTTAAAATAACTGTTTTCTATTTGAATATATTTTAAAGGGTAATTTATTCCTGTGATTTCAAAGCTGAATTTTTAGTATCATTACTCCAGTCACATGATCCTTCTGAAATCATTCTAATATGCTAATTTGCTGCTCAAAAAACATTTATTATTATTATTATGATGTTGAAAACAGCTGAGTAGGATTTTTTCATGTTTCTTTGAATAGAAAGTTCAGAAGAACAGCATTTATCTAAAATAGAAATGTTTTGTAACATTATAAATGTCTTTATCATCACTTTTGATCAATTTAAAACTAAATAGAAAAAAAATTCTAGAATTTCTTTTAAAAAAAAAAAAACTATACTGACTATAAATTGCATTTTAAAATATTTTCAAATAGAAAACAGTTATTTTAAACTGTAAAAATATTTCACAATATTACTGTTTTTGCTGTACTTCGGATCAAATACATGCAGGCTTGATGAGTAAAAGAGACTTTTTTAAAGAACATTAAACTTTTGACTGGTAGTGTAAATGTAATAAATATGTCTTCAGTATATTCATTAGTAATCTGCACACGTCTCTAAATGTCTTTCTCTCTCTCTGAAGGCACAAGATGGCAGAGCTGAGATATCTTTCCGGAGATAAAATGGAGACAGTTGTGATCTTAATGCCAGATGTGTGGAATCTAGTGCCAGCAGAAGATGACTGGGCAAAATTACGACAAAAACAGCTGGTACTGACTGACATTAGTTTATCAGTTTATAAATATAATGCATAAGAAATATGCTTGAAATCACATCAAAAAAGTCTTCAAGCTTGTCTGTATCTTCCCTGTCATCCAGGATGGTGATTTGTCGCTCCCAGAAGCTCCGTCCGTGGTGTTTCACCCCTCAGCTGGAGTGAATCTGTCTGTCGTGTCTCTGTCGTCACTGCTGGAGCCCCAGTCGCCTCAGACGCGGGACAGTTGTGAGGTGAGGAGTTATATATATATAAATACTTCTAGCATTTTTGTTAGATTTGTTGTAAACTGGCTCAGACATGATGTAAGCTGGATTGTAAAGATGCATTATTGTCTTGGCTGACGTCTCTTACTTGCTGGTATCAGGTGAGTTTGATGGTGGAGATGTTCAGCGAGATGCTCCAGAGGGATTTTGGGCTTCAGCTGTATCAGTGTCTATGCCGTCTGCCGCAGGGCCTCAGTGTCCCGCCGACTGGCGTCAAAGAGGAGAACAGTGTTCCCATGGTTAGTCTGCACACCTGTGTTATTTTAGTATCTTTAAGATACTTTTGGTTTTAATATCTTGAATTTATTTTTTGTATTAGTTATTTAGTACATCAAGGTAAACTAAATGAAAATGAGAAATGTTGCTTTGGCTGTAAGTTCGTTTTTTTCTATAATTTATTTCATTTATTTCTTTAATGGTTTTAGTTAACTAACCATCAGGGTTATTTTAGTACCATTAATATACTAGTTTTATTAATATTTTGCTAATATATAATAATATATATAATATTTTACTTTCATTTTTGCTCTTTTCATTTTAATTTTAATTCAGGTTTTGTATTTGTTTTTTATTAAATATAAAATTTTATATATGTAGTTAACTATACATCGTTTTAGTTAACTTTACATCAGGATTATTTTAGTATCATTAATATACTATTATAGTTTTATTAATATTTTAATTTTACTTTAGTTTTTGCTGTTTTCATTTTAATTTTAGTTCAAGTTTTAGTAAATTTTGTGGGGTTTTTTGTGATTTCTATTAGTTTTTTATAACTTCTTTTCTATATATATATATATATATATATATATATATATATATATATATATTTATATTTATTCCTTTTTATTTCAGTTTTAGTTATTTAGTAAACTAAATTTAATGGAGAAATGTTACCTTGGCAGTAAGTTTTTTCTGTAATTTATTTCATTTAAAATTATTATTATTATTATTATTTGTTTTTTCAAGTAACAAAAGTTTTTTTTTTAATTTAGTATCATTAATATACTATTATAGTTTTATTAATATTTTGAATTAGTTGTTACTTTTGTATTTGCTGTTTCCATATTAATTTTAGTTCATGTTTTAGTAATTTTGTTGCGTGTTTTTTATTTCATTTCAACTTATTATTATTTTTCTTTTTGTTTTGTTTTTTGTTTTGTTTTTTGTTTGTTTGTTGTTTCAAGTAACAAAAGTTTTTTTAATTAATGGTTTTACTTTTAGTTAACTATACTTCAGGGTTATTTTAGTATCATTTATATACTATTATAATTTTATTCATTTATTTATATGAATACTAATATTTTTACTTTTGTATTTGCCGTTTTCATTTTAATTTTAAAGTTTTAGTAATTTTGTTGTGTTTTTGTCAGGTTTTTGTTGACGTTTTCTTTTATTTATTTCAGTTTTATTTGTAGTTATTTTACACAAAAAGTTAAATTAAATAAATATGAGAAATATTGCCTTGGCAACTATGTGAAATAAAAATGTTT
>JAHKKF010538272.1:17527-33364 GCA_019740295.1 Labeo calbasu
CAATTTCTTTACGACTGAAGAAAGAAAGACATGAACATCTTGGATGACAAGGGGGTGAGTACATTATCTGTAAATTGTTGTTCTGGAAATGGACTTCTCCTTTAAATGTTAAGTGGCTGTGAAGAGGAGAGAAGTCTCCTTAACTGAACAGGGCTGGTCACACTTATATGTTCTCTTACACTAAAAAGAGAAAAAGACATTATATTACAAGGTTTTTCATTAAAACAACAGTAACAAAGCAGAAGCATGTTGTGTGAATTAGGTACTTTTTTATTGATATGCAAAATTGCAGCAAAAATGTCAATTTCCTTAACAACAGTTATTAGCTGTAAACAATAATGACAATTGACATTGAACATGAATAAATACATAAAGAAGTAAAACTCAAAATAAAAACAAAAAATAGATGTGATGAAGTTAAGTTAAGCAAAGTATCTTCACATTCCTCCGTGATGCCTGTAAGTCCATCATATTGGTGTGATTGAGTGGCGATTCCTCTCTGCAGATGATGAGGATGTGGGATGTGATGCATCTGAAATACACAGTTGAGTTTAGAGTTACTGTGTGATATAAATCATATAAAGTCATGGGATAGCTTTAATATATTCATGACTGGGTATGTTTATACCAGGACTGTCAGTCGATTAAAATTTAATCAAATTAATTAAATGATGTGCCGATTAATTAATCTAATTAGCTGGCTGTGAAAATACCTCTAAAAGATTTTTTAAAGCTATTTTTGTTATAGCTTTAAATAGCCCTAGTTTATACATAAACCCAAGTAGTAATTAAAAAAAAAAAACGAACAATGTGTGTTATAAATTTGTTAGGCCTATTGCCAGGTGGTCACCCTAAGTACCACATGTTTGATAACACATTTGTTTGAAGGTTTTTGAGGTTATCTGTCTAACTGATTTAAAAATATGAACTTGGGGCTTCATAATGGCATGCTATCATGAAGGAAGGACATTTTCTGCAACATAAATCCACAGTATGCTAAATTTAGTGTTATTCACCATCTTTATGCAAGACTTCCATCTCCAGAGATGTCCCCATGTTTGTTTTCCTGAAGGTTTAGTTCACATTTAAAAGATTTATGACATAAAAAATCCACACATAACACAGTTGACAAGATAAACATAGTTGACATGACACATTAGAAGAAAAAGAGGAAACTTTCTGTAAGATAAAAAGTTTTTTATCAGTCATGACCAAGCAGAAATAGATATATCTATAATATTAATATTAATATTAATATTAATATTAATTAATAATGTCAAATCTATAATATTATATAGATTTAAGTCAATCATGAGGAATTTATAACCTTTATAACCTTTGACAAATGTGGATATAGTGTGTATATAATATTATGGATATGAGTTCATAGAAAGTTTATCCACTGTAATGCAAATCATGGTTATAGGCAATTCCGATGTAATTTCTGTGTAATGACAATAGTTTGTGAATATTTTTTTTTTTAATCAAATTGCCAACATTATCAACCGTGTTAATCCTTGTCAACTGTGTTACCTTTGATGGGTAACACAATTGACAGGTAACACAGTTGACATTTCGGCCATTTTAGGGCCTTGTGCAAACTGTTGACGTTGGACTAGTTAGTACATGACCTTGATTGACTTATGTTTTCGTAGTATTTCTGTACATATTTAAAAATATAGCATGTGATGCAAGTTCACCAGAACATGTTGATAACACAGTTGACGATCAGTTAATCTACTCTATGTATAGACAATAAATAAAAATAATAAAGTAGATAAATAAAAAAAAAAAATAGATAAATTATTGAAGGGGAGAAGTTATGACTTACCACACTGTCTTTAAATTTCCCTCCAAATAAGAAAATTACATCACCTGATGTTGGACATGTGACTTTGGAACAAACTATTGCTGATTTATAGGGAGTAACACAGTTGACACTGAATTTTCGGACATACACAAAATGGATGATTTAGCGTAGATGCATGAGCAAAATATTTTTTTAAAACACCTTTCTCATAATTTAATGATCAGTTTGAACAAATATTAATAAGAAATATATACAGAAACATGTATTTTAGAGCTAATCTGAAGAGCAAAACCTCACATTACCAAATCAGACAGCACAAAACAGCAAATTCCAGTATAGAATATGCCATTTTTGCAATATAAAAGATGGGTATCAGTTGGATTTTTATATTAAATGAATTAGAAATGTCACCTGATATAAAATTGATCATTGCTTGAAGTGAAAAGTTTTTGAAAAATTAGTAAAATTTATATGTACGTATGTATGTGAGTGTGTGCGTAAATATATTTATATATTGTCCATGACATGCACCCCTAATTATAGATCGATATATGTATTGCACTTGCACCATAGAGTCATAGTGTGCACCCCTCCGAAAAAGAAAAGTTTAAATGATATATGCATAGTGTATTATATCTATGCAGATCTACCAGCCAGAAGAAGGGTACAAAAGTATTTTCAGAACATTAAGTTTATCATGGTCTTCACTGAAGACCTGAAGTCTAGACTAGTGCCCGTACGCATTAACAGTGCGTTCTTTCACTGCATGATTCAGTCTATTAAAATACATTTAGAATGATCACAAATTCAAGACATGGGAACAGAAAATGTATAGATTTATTCCACTTCATATAGTTAATCAATATCACACAAAGCGTGACGTTTTCTTTTTCAATAAATTACCATTTATTGCAAATGTGATATTGATTTTTACAAGAGACAAGAATTAAGATACTTACGTTTTAGACACCATATTGCCTGTTTTTGCTCTATTTCGCTAGCAAAAATCATTCCAACACAGCCACAGCAACATGATGGTGTTTCATCTCTGAATAATTCGGTTCAATCGCAACGACTCACTTTTTAACTGTGACTTGCTGCCACCTGCTGGCTGTGTTAGTTCCACATTTAAAGTATCTTTTTATTATTTAAATAATTTTAGATATCAGTATTCAACGTTTTATGTTTAAAATATCAAAACATTATTTGTACATTTGTAACTGCAGGTTAAATGCATTCATGACCTGCATTAAACAGTGTGTAAATACATCTAAATGCCACTTTAGATGCAGCTTCTGTATTTCCTCTGCATTGCAAAGACGAATTTTGTTGATACTGATTTAATTTGCTTGGTAACAGCCAAAATGTAAGAATTTGACTCAAAAGATAATGCACACTTTTAGAAAAAAATTGCTTTTTAAAGGTTAAAATGTCCATAAAAGGTAAAAATTTAAACTTATAGGAAAAGATTAATTTCTATCAGTGTTTCACACAGAATATAAGGAATTACAAAAAAATTTAGGAGTCATCTAATAGACCATGATAGTCCTTAAGATACCAGCACAGTAATATCGTCTAATTATCGTTATCGATAAAATCCCAGAAAATGTAGAGATATTATTTTTTGTCAATATCGCACACCCCCAGTCCAATCACAGCACCATATTGTCATATAGTATTACAGCAATTAATCTTTCATGACATTTTAAAGGAGCTTCATGAATGTCTGGCCACTTGCAGTGTGTGACAACAATATCCTGTATTCTTCATATGTCTGGGCTATGGGGTAGGATGGCCAGATGGAAACCATTACTCATGGAAAAAGAAAGAAAGAAAGAAAAAAAAAACACATCCAAGCATGCCTAAATTTTGCCAATGCTATGTGGCAAAATGTTTTATGGTCTTATAAAACCAAACTGAGCTTTTGGGCTATAATTTTAAAAGGTATGGCACAAAAGCAAGACTGCTTATCACCCAAACAACACCATATCCATGAAGAAGCTAAGTTGTGCGAGAATCGTGTTGTAGGGCTCTTCAGCTTAAATTGGGGCAATAGTCAAGACAAAATGATAGTGCTAAACATCAGAATATTTCAGAAAGCTCTGGAGGTCACAAATTCCCACCCAACCTCCCTCTCCCACCTCCTCTCATGTGTCCTCTGCCATCTTCTGCCCCTTTGTCGCTCCATCCTGCCAGCCCCTCAGCTCACCCTCAGCCCACCATCAGTGGTCTAAGCTTTTAAATGGTATAGTGTATTTCTCAGTCGTCTTGTCAAGATACAAAATTTGTATAACATTTTGCTGTCAAAACAGTAGGAAAAGTGTTGCAGAGAAAATAACAATAATGTAGGTTGTACAAAAATTTGATTTCTTATTTTTTATTCGTCTTGTCAAGATTCGTTTAATATTTTGCTGTTAACACAATAGGGAAAAATGTTGCAGAGAAAAAAAAATAAAAATGTAGGTTGTACAAATATTGTAGCCTATTTGTTATTTTTATTTGTCTTGCCAAATTACAAAATGCAGACCTCTACATGGGTTGGTATGATAACCTTAAGCAAAATTACCACAGTGGCAATATAGTTTCCTTGGTTGAATCCACGCTTTGTTTACAGAGGTGATTTGGGCGTTCACATGTTCATGACGTGAAAAGTGTACGTGAAAGATTATCATCTAAGGCAAGGCAAGGCAAGGCAAGTTTATTTATATAGCACATTTCATACACAAAGGTAATTCAAAGTGCTTTACATAAAAGCAAAAAACGCACTTGGCTCGTGGGCACAATCCCATTACAGATAATGAGTGCAGACGGGAAAGACTGGACATCTCGTTGGTTATTCATACGGATTACTTTATCAGAGAATATTTGTTTTCAACATGCTTAAATTAAAAGTAGACACTACAAGATTTTTATAGATATATTTATCATGTCTGTGAGGCAACTGTGAGGTGTTTTACTTCCATGTCTGTGAAGAAAGGTGACGGAGACAGAGACAGCAGAGAGTGCACCCTGTTTCTTTATTTTACAAAAGTACATTTGTTCTTATTATGACTATACATAAATAAAAGTATACTTTTTGCAGTTTCAAACAATGCCTTATTCTTATCTGTACGATCAAAAATATTTTGTATTTTTAATTCTTTTTGTGGTCATCAAGAAAAAATGTGACAGACCGCACCGGTGTGGTCTTCATTCCCGGAGGGTTAAGAACTAAAATATAAAAGATTTTACTGTTAGATCTTCTAATTTCTGTGTAAAATTTAAACAGTGATGCTGCCATCTTTCTTTGGCTACAATTCTCAGGTGAGAATTGACATTTTGACTCCTGACTACAAAATAGTGGATTACTCAGTAAATATAAATCTGTGACATTTAATATTTTGGCTTTCTTCTTCATTTATTTTTTTTTTCTTTTCACCAGAATAAATATAAAAACACCTGAGCCGACACAGAATTTGACCCAGAATGACCCACATTCACCATGTAGACCATGTTTCAGTGATTATAATAGAAGTTTTAGAGAGCAGAACTGAGACTGAACTGCATTGATTGACATTTCCAGTGATTCTAAAGGGAGTGTTTTGATCACTTTCACAAAAAAAAAAAAAAAAAAAGAAAACATTTTTTTTCGTAATACTAAAAGGAGCAGTATTTTCCTGCAGGCTGTAAGCTGTTTATTATACTCTTCAGTGGCTGGGGTTTTTTATTGTTTTACTCTGCCAGTAGAGATCGTGTAAACAGTGGCAGACAGGTGACAGTCATATCCAGCTGGTCATGAGAATTTTCCTTTGAAGTGGGGTGAGATCACTAGTCAACAGACTTCTGAGGGTTTGTTACTTAAGCTGCCATAGATGGGAAAGAAGGTCTTGAAAATGGAAAAAGAGCACTGTATTTCTATAATAATAATAATAATAGTAATAATTAATAATAATAAATAGTAATTACAGTATTACTAAGATTATTAGAGAGGTGCATAGGCACTGAACAAAAACTAAATTTTCCACCATTTTAAATGAAATGAATCAGTGATCATTTCAAAGTAATCAACACTGAATATTCGAAGCTTCGGAAGGAGGGGCCTGAACATATTATTCTCTCTATTAAAGGCAGGAATCTCTGTCTGTTTGGATTTTTTTTATCTTGAGAACCGTTCATCCAATCGACTTAACGCATGGCGGCTGTGTTGCTACAGACCCAAGGGAGTGCAGTGTCACTACCTACTTGGTCTACCTACACTCTTTTGTAGGAAGATGAGTTTAAGTGAACTTCGGGTCTTATTTACAACATAGCCAGCTTTTGAGAAAATGCATTTGATGGAGTTGAAGTGGCCGGAATGCAAAGGAGGTGTTTGGCTACTCACTCAATGTACAGTGTTCCCACACAGCTGAGGTCTTCTGCATTTTGGTCTTCTCTTCATAGAGATTCATATTCAAGTGCAAATGAGAACCGTTTTGCGGGGGAGGTGAATCTCAGAATTGTAAATCGAATGCCAACCCAATGAATGAATATTCGAATAATCGAATATTCTGGTCCAGCCCTATTAACTCTTTCCCCGCCAGCGCTTTTAAACAAACATTTTTTTTTAACTATTTTATTCTATCTTTATGTGTTTATGTTTTATCGTCCTTTGAATGCAGAAATACAACATTTTGTAGAAAAATGCATTTTTATCAAGCAGGGCATTTTCAAGCAAAATACATTCAGATGTCATATTCTTTCACCTGTAAATAATTGTATGAATAATTGAAATTTATTCATTTGGCAGACACACTCACGCACACACACATAAACACATATTCTATGTATATATACATATGTATATATATATGTATACACACACATACTTATGTGTTTGTATACACACACACAAAGATACATTTATGTATGTATATATAAATATACATACAACACACACACACATGTGCGCGCATCTCGTCAATGGCGGTGAAAGAGTTAAAAACATTAGGCTACTTTTCACCTTATACTGGAGCTGGTTCACTTTCAGGCAGTGAAACTAAGTAAGTAAACAATTAGCACGATAATATCGTGTATTGGCGAAAATTGAGCATATCGCCCAACACTAGGCTAGATGTGAACTTCAAATTGGAACAGTACTTGGGCAGCGACTGATGACGTTTCACAAGTCCACAAGAACACAAGTACAGACAAGAACGCACATTAAGAAATGGCTATAGACTTTTTTTTTCGCCAAGATCACTGAGACTGTACAGACAAAAGTTCACTTATCGGCATGTCACTTTTTATCGGCAAGGCATGTTGTCATTTTTTACATCAGGCAGATGCAGATGATTAATTGACAAGGTACTTTTTTAAACTCCTTATACAATGTTCATTCAATTTTCATCCAGTTTGCTTTGGACTATCTTCTTACTGAACAAAGGTTATGAAAACCTTTTGATATTGCGGATCGTTCTTGTATTGTCCATCAACAGATATCATGGCGAGATACCAAAATATATCTGAGGCTGTATTTCAGCAGTGCTTTATTTTATTCATATGAAACTGTAAATCTGTCTTTGTCACAACACACCACCTGTTAGTCAGAAAATGTAAAAAAAAAAAAAATTAGTATGTCATTACATACCATTTTTATTACAGGTTCTTATATTCAGCATTTATCAGGCAGTACTGAAATTTACAGTGTTATCTGTGTGTAATGTGCTTAAAGTTTTTTTTTATGTTTTTTGTTTTTTATTTATATTTTTAATTTTCACTTTAAGTTTCACTTTATAATTATTATTATGTTTTTTTGGCTCCTCTTAGTCTTGTAAGACTTAATTTATTGCAGCACTTTTCTAAATTGTCTTGTGCTTTCTTTTGTGTTTTCTTTCTCAAGTTTTTACATTTAATCAATGACACATCCTCATTACTGCTGCTAATGGTTGTAGTGCTGCTGCGTTGTGCGTTGTTTTTGTGCCATTCCCCTCTGGCCTAGCTATTCTGAATCAAGCTGTTTTATTCTGGGGCCTATTCTTGGCTCAAGCAAGTGAAAGGCTGTGCATGACACAAAGGTACCAGGCTTCTGTCCACCCCTCCGCCTCTGTCCTGCAGCCAGAGAAGCGTCTCTCCAGCACAAAGCGCTCAGTCCTTTTGTGCTGGGAGGAGTTACTGTGGGGGTGATCACAGACCTGTAACAGGGTACATGTACACTCCACTAATATTGGCACCCTTGGTAAATATGAGCAAAGGCAGCTGTGACAATAAATCTGCATTGTTTTGATAGATTTTTGATCTTTCATTAAAAAACAAATAAAATAAATAAAATAATAATAATAATAATAATCACAAAATTCTAACTTTTCATTAAAGTAAAACAATTCAAATTGGGGGAAAACTCACATTATGAAATAAATGTTTTCCTCCAATGCGTGTTGGCCACAATTATTGGTACCCCTAGAAATTCTTATGAATGAAAAATCTCTGAAAGTATATATTCATATTTACATTTTTTTTTATTAGATTTTATTGGAGTTTTTCGATATACCCTAACTGTCTTGATCCAGAATACACAGAGTTCAGGGAGAGTAAGACAAGACGAGCGTTTGAGATTAAAAAGTATTTAAATTGCATTTCTTAAATGAAAATAACCAATTGTTTTGCTAGATAAGACCCTTCTTCCTCGGCTGGGATCGTTTACAACCACATTTGAAGCTGCATTTAAACTGCATTTTGGAAGTTTAAAATCAGGGCACCATAGCAGTCCATTATATGGAGAAAAATGCTGAAATGTTTTCCTCAAAAAAAATAATTTTTTTACGACTGATGAAAGAAAGACATGAACATCTTGGATGACAAGGGGGTGAGCACATTATATGTGCATCTTTGTTTTGGAAGTGGACTTCTCCTTTAAATATAGATGAATCCTGAAAGCTATAAAACAAAACATTCTACATAAGCTGAATTATTTGTTTCTATGGCAAAATGATCAACGGCAAAGCTCTCACATGCTCCTGAACTCGTAATTACAACTTGTAAACTCTGAATGTTCTGAGACTTACGACTTGGATCAGTGACAGCTGTACCATGTGACTTCTGCCAGGTTCATTTTGGCACTACTTAGGCACTACCTCTAAGTCCGAGAACATGGAAAACTATACGTAAAATGTTACGTGTTGTCATCTGAATTACGGTAATTACGACATGGTGTGAATGCAGCATGATGATGCTGAAACTGATCACAGGAATAAATTCCATTATAAAATATATCCAAATAGAAAGCAGTTATTTTAGATAGTAAAAATATTTATAATATTACTGCTTTTGCTGTATTTTAGATTAAGTAAATGCAGGCTTGGTGAGCAGAAGAGAATTAGTTTAAAAAAAATTAAAACTCATTCAAAAATTGTTCAAAACTTTTGACTGGTAGTGTGTATATGTGTGCATGTGTGTGTGTATATATATATTATGTACCCCATGGCCACTGTTAAATATAATTGCTGCATCTTTAATGTTGTAGGCCTATTTTTCTGCTGGAGCTCCAGGACATTTGATTAGAAACATGACATCATAAATTCTATCAAATACCAAGAGAAAAACATTTATTTCATAAAATATTTTCCCCCAGTTTCCATTGTTTTACTTCAGTGATAGGTTAGAATTTTGAATGAATTTTCTGATTGAAAGATCAAAAGGATAAACGATGCAGATTTATTTTTACAACCACCTTTGCTCATACAACTCATTTAACAAGGGTGCCAATATTAGTGGAGGGCATTGTAGTAGGCCTCTGTAATTTTTTGAGAATTATCAAAAAATGTTACTGAAATTTGTGATGTTTTTCACAAAAATCTTACCCTTCACTGCAGCTCTCAAATGTTATTCTTGCTTGCATTCAGACATGTGATTGATGACAGAAGTTGTATTTGTTTTATTTTTATTGAAAAGATTCTGTGCAGGCTTTTTAACACCGGTGTTGCTGATATTACTTGATGTATCTTATTTAAATGTAAGAATTTTTAAAGGAAGCTAGATTTGTGAAACTTTAGGTGAAGCTAAACAAACAAAATAATAGCTGCCTGAAACTGTAAGGTAGTACTGGATTTTGAAATTAAGTCTATTTTTTAGCTCTGTCATTTGCTTCGAGGCTATTGGATTTTTACAAAAGTTCTTGTATCAAGTTGAGGTTGGTGTCGTTTTTTTTTTTGGCTGTCCACTGCATGTAAAAGGAAGAAAAGATTAGGCAATGCGGAACAATTAAGGGTGAAAATGCTTCAGATTTCCCACCTGCCAATGCAAATATCCCAGCCAGAAAAAAAACAAAAAAACATGTAAATGTTACAATATTCTTTTTTGCTTCCAATGTAAACTGCAGTAAGGTAACTGATTGCCTTTATTTTTGTGATGAACTTAACTACATAAACTACTAAGATACTAAATCTAAAAAACTAAAATACTAAAAAAACTACTATGTTCTATTTGATTACAGTTAAAACTCTTAAGTGTACTCACATCGCGAGTGTCGGTGGAGCATGAGAAGCAGGTTTTGCCCGGGCGACAATTGCCCATTTCAAAAAAGTATGTCATTGAATCATTCATTCAGGAGATTTCAATAGTCAAACAAGTCTTAATGAAGTGAGACACTGACTGCTTCATTGAATGTTTTTGTATTTTTATTTTGTTTAAATGAATTGATTGATTATGATTATGATTATGATTATATGTTTTTAAAAGACTTAAACAATGAACAGTTTGTCAGAACCACTAGTAAATTACGTTATTTAGTTTAGTTTTCTAATATTTTTTCTCCAGAATGGTAAGAGAATCGTGATCTCCAGTTTATTAAAAACAACTGGGATTCTCAATTTATCCAGAATCATGAAGCTCTTGTTTAAATGTTGTTTATTACTGCATATAATTCATTAAAATTGTTTATTACTGCATATAATTCATTCATTGGAAGTTTAATTTCATAAAGTTCAAAATGCACCTACATTTTTTTGCATTTTGTCTTTTTCAGTTGAATAAAAGACTATTTTCCATATATATTTAATCATTGAGGATTTCTTAAGAAAAGTTTAAAAATCTCGTCTCGTTCTCGTGAACCCGGTCTCGTGTCTTGTCTCGTCTCGTGGGATAAGTGTCTCATCACACCCCTACACAATATCATAAAATGTTTGCTCAGAGCAACTGAGAAAAACCTGCAATGTACAGCCAAAGACTTGCCAGATGACCCGACGAAAGGAGGAACAACATTTCAGTGCAGAGTATAGGATGAACACGAGACAAGTATTGCCTACATGTTGAGGCATCTTGCAGAATACCACTCTTGACCAAGAAGAACAAAAAGGCCGATTTGAACATACTAAAATTAGTGTGGATAGACCTGTGGAGGTCTGGAAATTATTTTATGGAGTGATGTGACCTAATTGGAACTTTTTGGGCCTGTGGATCAGTGGTATGTCTGGTGCAAAAAAAGGCAAAGCTTATAAGCAAAAGAACACCACCTCCATCGTCAAACATGGAGGTGTACCAGTCGGAAAACATGACCGTATGAAGGACATCATGGATTCTTTGAAGTATCAGGCCATTTTGACAAGAATTGTGATGCCTTTGATGCAAAGACTGAAGCTAATGATGAATGGACTTTCCTGCAGGACAGTCATCCCAAAGTATACATCCAAATCTATTTAAGCTTGGTTCAGGGAACACCTTTGAGTGTCCTGTTCAGTCTCCAGATTTAATTCTCATTGAAAATATTTGGTTGAATTTGAAGAAAGCAGTGGCAATGTGACAACCAAAGATTACCAGTGATCTGAAAGCTTATTCAGACAAGGAATGGGCCAAGATTGCAGTAGAGGTCACAGAAAATTCTAAGCAGTGTTTATTGGAGGTTTTAAAGTCCCCCTGTAGTGAAAATGAAAATTTTATGTTGTTTATTTGTCTATGAGGTGTTTTTAATATGCTTTTAGACAAACCATGTGCCACTCCATCAATCAACACCATTACTGAGTATTTTCTCCTTAAAACTGTAGTTTCCCAAAGGCTGACCCGGAAATGCCGTTTGAAACAGCACTTTTTTTGCTACGTCACAAACTTAAGCAACCAATCACGTCAAAGGATAGATTCTTGTCATTAGCATGCTAAATATACCAAAAGGATTATTAGCACAAAACCAAATATTAAATAGAGCAAGTAATGGAGCATATAGAGCATTAAATATAGCACAACTGCTAAGCACTAACTGCTGACTTGAAAAATAACCCGTGGCAACAGTGTAAAAGTAGCCCGGAGTCAGACGCACCTCTCCCGCATTGTCGTCTGCACGTTACTCACATATGTTTGCGGGCGCAAACTGGAATCACAAACTAGGCTGCATTCGCGGCTTCAAGGCATTTTGAGGGCACAACATCAAATGTTACAATATCTACTGTAGTTGTCCGCTACTAAAAACATAGTTTCATCAGTCATTATCCGTGTTTCGCCATTATATCGCGTTTACTACAGTTCAGTTAGTGGATCGGGGGCTCTGGCTGGTGTGACTGCGTGGGGGCGGGGCTAATTTGCATATTCATAGATCCACGTATAATAAATGAGGAAAGGGGGGTAGTAGAGTTACATTCAAGCTGTTTTAAGGCATGAGAAAAAATTTTTTACAAGAAAAAAACATTTAAATATGTAATTTTGATGATCAAAGATCAGTTTTAAGGGATACAAATTTTGACTACAGGGGGACTTTAAAGAATAAAATATTCTGCACCAAATTTTACTTTTGGGGGTTGAATAATTTGGAACATGAACGTTTAGGGCCAACTTGATTTTGTTTTTCATTAACCATCAACTTATAGTGAACTTATAACTAATAGTGTACTGATGCCTTTGTTTAATTGGTTTCACCAAATTTAGTTCTCTGCTGTAAAATTTTGATTGCAACTGTACTTGCTTACTTATACATAACAAAAAGTTAATTTGCTATTTAGAAAATGTCTAGACCTTGTCTGTTGGTCTGGTGTGCACATTCAACGTTAAATGTGTAAAAGTTACTAATTTACCTCAGTACTTTACCTCAGTATACAGTAGTAGTTGACTGTTACAGTTCAAATGATGAGCAGAACTCTGGCTTCTTCAGCTGAGTTGTAGCATACAACAGGTGTTTAAACAAGTGAATATGATTTTGAAATTGATTAGCAGTACATGTTGATGAGTAAAGCTCATTTCAGTCTTGAATTAATGAGTTATTTTCATCAATCACTATAAGAGTCTGAGTGAATGGAAAGTGAGTAGATTTATATGATAGACCAACAGGTTTTTCTTCTGGAATATGTACTACTAAAGATTATATAAGGTAAGATTAGAATAGTTTGGGGTTGTTTTGAGTGTTCAGGGGAGACTGGTAGGACTGTAATGACTCTGGTCCAGCAAGGCAGGAACTTTCCTCTACTTCAAGCAGAACCAGAAGCAGATCTTCTGTCAGTCCAGGTAGTGTGACTACACAGCTCCAGAAACTCCTCCAAACATACTACTTTAAAGTTTACATATCATGAAAATGACCTTTTCCATATTTAAGTGCTATAAACGGGTCCCTGGTGCATCTACCAACCCAGAAAATGTGAAAAAGGGCAACCCAGTAACTTTGTTTTGGTAAGCCTTTATCTGAAAGCATTCGAAAAAAAAGGCGCTCAGATTTCGCTCCCCCCATGATGTAGGATGGGGATGTTTCCACCTATGGCGCTGACATTCTGTTTTCGCAAGCAGCAGCGGTGTACCAGTTCTAGTCTCATGGCAAACGTTTGAGCAAAGCATGGTAACTGTTCTGTTGTTGGCTACACAGACAAGGACAGAAAACTATTTAGAGTGCCAGCCTCAGAGGGGACAAGAAATTTATTTATTTGCTGTATATTATGCTGCTGCCACACAGATCTGATATATAAACATGCGACTTCTTTCCAAGCTGCTTACCTTCACAGACGTAACTGACTTTTTGTAACTTGTGTGTTTTTAAAATATACTTCTGTTTTGAACGTTTAACAGAACTTCGTTTAGTACTCGCATGCCATGTGCCAGTCGCTTTCTGTGTGCGTGCTTTGGTGGAAACGTGTGCTAAAAAAAACAAAACCTGTATATCAAAAGTTCAAACTAATATGACTTTAAAATCCATGTTTTCAGCCCGATAGATATGATAATCGAGACCAAACAGATGTTTTTTGGTAGAGTATCTGGTAGAGTATAGGGCACAGCCCTATTCTGGAAAATGGGAAGGAAAACATGCATGAAAACAGCGTGTTTCTGCTTCCACTCAAAATAGCATTTTTAAAATGATATAATAAATGATCTGTGGGGAAGTTAAAAGAGTTTGAGGTAAGAAGTTTTACGTTTTAGAGCCATGCCATGTTGATCAACACGCAATTTCATGTTGCATTTTTATTGGCTGGTCATTAAACATAGGTCATAGGAGCAAACACACTGTGTGATGATCATGCTGAATTTCTGACACTATCAGAAATTATCTGGTCACAAGACCATGACAATGGCCATCTTTGAACCTCTCTCACTGTACGACATAGGACCACCGATTAGAAGCCATGGTCACAGAAATCACCACGATTGTTTCACGATGCCAATCTTTTATCTGGGACAGCCAAAAATCGTGCAGCATGTAGAAGGCTTAAAGGGAACTCTGGGTGGCTTAATATAATGTAAATGATATCTCTTACTGAAATATGTAGGGGCCGTATGAAATCTGTTTTAGTTTTTTTCCAAATTCCGTTTTAATTTTTCTGGATTCCATTTTTTTCCATTTTCATTTTTCTCAACTCTTTTTTAAATGGTAAATTAAATTTTATTAATCAAAGAGCATAATTAATTAAAATCATGAAACTTATACAATTTCACATCAGTTTAATAAAGTTTTCGACAAAAATGACATGTTTAGGGCCCGATGAAATGTTTTATTTTTTCTCACCATGTTTTATTGTTATCAAATTCTGTGTTATAGTATGTCTAATTATTTGAATGCATACCTAATTTATTCAAATTTATTCTTAAAATAAATTAAAATAAAGTTTTTTTTTTTTACCCTCAGAAATTCTGTGTTGTGTTTTTAAAATGTTCTGGTTATCAAATGAAGGCATAAAACATCATTTAATTTATCTTTTAATTCTTGAAAATTAAGCTTTTTTTTTGCAAATAAAGGGGAATTTACTATTAAAATTAAAACATGGAAGAAATGTTGTGTGATTATACCCTAAAAAATAATGTTTGTTTCATTTTAGTAGTAGTAGTAGTAATAGTAGTAATATATTTCTGGCACAATGTCTTCAAGTTAAACCCAGACTGTTGCTTTTGATTAATTCATTCAAACTTTGACAAATTCTGTGACATTCCGCGTTATTCAGTAAATTCTGTTTTTATGACTTGATTCCTTGATTCCGTCCACGTTTTCCGCATCGTAGAAATAATAGGGCCCTAAATATGTAGTGGAAAACCCATTTAAGATTTATGCTATTTTAAAAAAATCCACATCGTTATATACATAATTTGGACAGTGGTGGGCACCATTTTTTGATTACATAGAACGGTTGCACTCAGTGGCTACTGGCACTGAGCTATGCTATTTTTACCAAAACACAACTCGGAATACACAACTCGGACAATAAAATACTGATCGGATGACCACAGCTACCCAAACAGCTTATAGGTGCCAGTGGATATAAGCGTAGGCTTAAACCAAATGCTGTACCATCGATTTTCCCCACAAAGTCTAAACGCACCCGCATATCAGTGAAATCCACGCTCCTTCACTGGCTGCGGCGTCATGACAAGAGTTGGCATGTTTACATCATTTCTTAGCTCTTTTTTTTTTATTTAGTTTTTATTGACATTCTGTAACAATTGTTGCATGTACATCCGTCTTAAATATTAATCACAAAGTGTCAACATGAATGTCTGTTTTTCAGAAATAAAGAACATAAAAAAAAACAAAACAAAAACAAAAAACTTGAACACTTAGGAAGTGAAGTATGGTTGCTGCTACATATACAACATATTATTGTCTCAGGTTAAGCAAATCA
>JAHKKF010538274.1:5714-21241 GCA_019740295.1 Labeo calbasu
GATATTCGCTAACTTTCTAACTTTCGGTGTCACAGAGAGAATGAGACAGTCGACATAAATGGCAAAACATTTGCCTCGATGATTTTTTGAGTAACTCGAGGAATCATTTTAGGTCTGAGTGACTGTTCGGAAGTGGGGTTTGATAGAGTAGATTTTGAGTCGCAAACTGTTTTAAGTGGTTCAGGGCCGTTTGTGTGAGGTTCTGGGTTACAGGTAATAATGTTGTAAATAATGTTCAGTTTCTTCCACAGACCAGTTGTTTGTTTATATGTATTTATTTATTTATTTACTTATTTATTTATTTTTGATTAAGTAGCATTAGCTGTGGACTTGCATTTCATGAAACTGTAATGCCTATCTGTAATTGTATGGAAAAGCTGCCTGGACATTTGTTTGAATGTCCCCTTTTATATGAGGGTGAGTAAGTGAAAGACGTTTCACTTTTTAGTGTGCTAGTGTTTAATTTTAATTGTTTTGTTGTTGTTCATTTTGTTTCATGACAGAGCAATAATAATCACTGCAGTATGGAAGCTTTTCCAGCACTGAATTAATTAAATAAATACTATTAATAATAAGGTAATTATGACTTTTTATCATTATGATTTTTTTCCTCTCTTGCAAGTCTGACTTGTCTGTCAGAATTGCTTGATATTAACTTGCAGTTCTCAGAAATAAAGTCAGAACTGTGAGATGAAAAGTTGCAAAAAAAAATACAAATAAAGTAAATTTCTCAGTTTGCATAAGCAACAATCAATCATTTATTTTATTTTATTTTGTTTTATTTTATATGTTTACATTAGTTTTAGTTTAGTTCAGTTTAGTTTGCTTTGCCATAAAGCAGGCCTGCTGTCTCATTATTTCACCATCTACGATCGTCTGACTGGCGCATGATAAATGGCTCTTTTCTGAATGCCAATCACAGATTTTTTCTTTCCTTTTTTGATTGTGTGACACTTCATGGATGATTCATGAGCAAATTGAATAGGTGTATTTTTCTTGTCAAAAGCAGAATAAGGCTCCAGAATCCAACACAGTCCGTGCAGTTCGCTTTCTTTTAAATTAAACTCGCTGGCTTTTAAATGCATTTGACAGTGATTTAGAAGAAACAAAGATCTGTGTTTTTACTTGTCATACATTGGTGACACTGCAGTCGTATTTTTTCTTGGCCAAGTCTTGTGTATTTACGATTGCCAAAGCCTCCGGCTCGACTTCTCCACTTACCTTTCCACCGTCTGCATGGTTACCATGGCAATGGTTACCGATGGAGACCAGGAGTTCAGGGAGCTCAAGAGCGCGGCTGCAGGGAAAGCAAGATTACTGGATGATGGAAGGTTAGTTAGGAATATTGGTGCACTTTTTACTTTAAAGGCTGTTCTAAAGCGCTGAAGGCCCAAAAGCAAGCGGATGAACAGCTCTTGAAGCTAATGTTCATTTCATTCAGCATTAATAAAGGCTAAAGACTTGGTTAAACAGATTAAGCTTAAGCACTTATTACTAGTGTTGTTTCTTCAGCTGAACAGTCAGTATGTTGTTAAACAACAGTGCAGTCCATTGATTGCCTATACTCACAGCCTCATTTTCATTCCCATCAAAAATTAAATATGCAACATGACCGGCTCTGGATCAATCTTATTTCACACCAAAATCAGAATGAATGAATGAATATGATGTTTTGCACATTTTAGAGCTTAAAAGCTGTGGTGACTATGGACTGTTTTTGTATGGAAAAAGCTGAAGATGAACATTTCTTTAAATATCCTCTTTTGTACTGCAAGTTTAGTGCATACTGCTGTGTTATGCGTTTTGTATTTTGCATAAATAACATAAAGCCTCATTTTTGAAATAAAACAATAATAAACATTAAAATGCTATAGTATTTGTTGAGACTGGTGTGGTGCAATTACAGTATTTGCTATGTGTGCTTCATATGTACTTTATATTTTAAGAATTTTATGATTTGAAGACGTCCTCAAGGGAGGTGTTTACATCTGGACGTCACTGCCCTTACATTAAAAATAGGTTGGAAAGGATAGGGTATAGGATCGTTACCACGTTAATGATATAAATTTTTGCTCAGCCATATTTGAGGCTGCAGTAAAGCATCAATCGCCCCTCCTGTTGTTGTCTGGCTTCTGTAATTTATTTTCATAGGCAGCACACAGGCAATCCTGCCCCAGCGCTACACTACAGATTAAAATGTGACAAAAAAGAACGGCAGCCACATTGATCATGCGGACAGGAACGTCGACCGGGGGAGTCGGACACACAATCCGGTGTCCCAGCGGGAGATTGATGCACAAGGCCATTGTGTGTCACTCTGAAGAATACACTCGTCTGCTCTGGTTTTGTGTTTTTTCCCCAGATGTTCCTTGCTGGCAAAGCGTTTGTGTTTTGCTCTGTTTAAGACTCAGAAGAGAATGTCAAGAGGGCAGCTGTCGCTCTGAACAAAAATGAATGAAGCGCATTGATTCTGATATATTCACCTCAGGAGGAACAGGTGTTGTGGCTTACGCAGTATTTATGAAATGTTTTTCCCTGTTCATAAGAGTTTTCAGTGGTTTGCAGTGTTGTAGTACTCAACCAGACAAGACTCATTTGGACTCAGTTCAGTCTCAGATATGATATGTTCCACGTTTGCAGGACACTGACATGAAAATAGGCTTCATTCACCCCCAAAGGAAAGCGAATACACTTTCTGAATTGGTCAGACCATCTTGACTGGTACTCCCAAAGAGAACCCACATATTCAGGAGAACCTGGGTCGAAAGCACTGCTGTTTTGAGTCGTCGCAGCTTTTGACAACACATTCACGAACCCACCACAGTCTGCTCACTGTCTGATGCATATTGCACACAAAACCGCTAATGACTTGATAAAATAGCAAGATCCAGTCAGATTGCCGGACTGCGATGCAATTTCTGGGAATCGGGTGCGCAGAATTTTTTTATTTATGTATTTTTAATCAGTCTGCTTGGGAAACGCATTTAAAAGCTCTTGAAAGAAAGAGCTTCACAATGGATTTGCCCAAGTATGGAGGGTTTGCGTCTTCAGATCTTCAGAGTTTTGTGTTGAGACATTAAGTAGCAAGTAAACTAGACGTTGATTCCGCAGTTCTTGGCTAGAATAAGGTATAAATGTGGGCCAGATTTTATGCCACGAGTCAAACGTCTGGCTTTGTGGCATTTTCCAAAGAACAAAGTAAAAAGTAACAGCTGCCTCGCACATAATCGACACATGCCAAGTAAATATTTTTAGAGCAGTGTTTCTATCCTTCCATCCTGTTAAAGAAATTCAGCATTATATGTGCTCATTAACATAGTAGCACCTCCTCGCTCTCCGAGGATTCTGACGAGCTCTGCAGATATTCATAGCATCCCGCTAATGACTTTTCTGGAGATTGTCTCACATCTTAATTACTTTGCTTTACCTGCTAGACAAGTTCTCTCCCTTAATCCCCTTTACATAACTCTGACTCCAGAAGATTAGCCAAAATAAGTTCCATATCTAATTAACCCTAATGCTCCCCTCAGTGCTTTTCAACTCCCATTCTTGCTTTGCATCCAAGACCCTATAAAGCCCCTTCCGAATTGTTTCCTGTTGCCATATTGATTCGTTCAAACTGGGCTACTTAAATGGCTGGAGACGCTGTGCAGATTATGCGGGAGACTCTTGTTACCCCCTAAAACTCTAATGACGGCAGACGCGAGGACCGATGTGCATTAATGACTATGGTGTCAACTGACAACATCTGTGCACTCTTAGAGCTCTTAGCTGCCGGGAATCTCTAGACACCAGAGCCAATTCAGAGCCATTAGCCTTGCTTTATCAGAGCGTCTCTCGATCGGAGTGGGTGGGGTTTCCAGGCCTCCATAATGTTCACTGTACGATTGGACGAAGGGGTGATGTTAAATAGAAAAGGGAATATTTGCTCTCGAGGTCGGAAATGTAAATCAAATAGAATAATGACTAACTGAGAGCTATGACGCAAGTGCGGCCCATTATTTTGAGCTACTATGGGAAGAAAGTGTGATTGCTAATGTCACTGAAAACAGTGGCCATAGATCTAGTGACTTTTCCACCTCCTAGTGAGTGCTATTCTTAAAATTGACCAGCAACAAATATACAGACCTGACACTCTGTGAGCAACCCAAGCTCATTGGAAAAAATGTGCCTACAGCGTCATTTCTGCAAAATGATATTATGTTGCACATTTTGAAACAGATGAATGGGAATGTAGCAATGTTATATTACTTTGGTTTTCGTGCATATCATGACAATTTGGGAGCGAAATGTCTGGTGAATGTTGTGTTTAAAAATAACATACCACCTTCGCTAAACCTTATCGATAATGTTAACAAAAATAAAAATGAGATAACCACATTTGCTGAAACAGCCAAGCTATTTTAGCTTGCTTCTTTAAGTCTTTAAATAGCTTTGTTTTGATTCATGTTTCACAGCATTCGTGCATGAGTGCTTCACATCACGAGTGTGGTGCTACCGAGCAGGTTTACTATGTTAGAAAAGCCATACGTTTGGAGCTGGTTATGTGATGCAAATGTCAAAATGCATTAGTTTACAAATCATGCACTATGGTAAAACTTTTTTTAACCCTTGTGCATCAATATAAAAAAAAAAAAAAAAAAAAAAAAAACTTACACATAGATTCGTAAAGGACAAAAATGTCCATGTTCAAAAACTGTCATAAAATGTGAATCTTAGGAGTANCAAATGTCAAAATGCATTAGTTTACAAATCATGCACTATGGTAAAACTTTTTTTAACCCTTGTGCATCAATATAAAAAAAAAAAAAAAAAAAAAAAAACTTACACATAGATTCGTAAAGGACAAAAATGTCCATGTTCAAAAACTGTCATAAAATGTGAATCTTAGGAGTACAGACTTGTAAAAAAAAGTTGTACAAAATGTAAAGGAAAAAGTTATAGAGGTTTATGAAAATGATTTATGAGCAATTTTTATATAAAATATATACTTTATAAAACATGTTGAACGCAAAAGTTACAAAGCCACAAATCTAAATAAGTTGTGTTTCCAAATATCTCAAAAAATGAGTAAGTAAGATTTTAGTAAGATTTTGTTTGGGTGCAGTACCAAACTTTTCCCATTAGATTCCAGCAAAGCTCCGCTGGCATACACAGTGGTGGGATTTGTGATTTGCAGTACGGTATAATTTCTCTCTCTCAGACATTACAGGTTCACACACACACAAACACACACATTTTGTTTTTAGGACACACATACATTTAGGACAAACCACACTCTGATATCCATACCAACACACCCACACAAATATAGCTGCATAATTTATTCAACTAGCTCTATAATACAGCAAAAGCAGAAATCAGGAAAAATGTGAGTAATTGCTTTATAGGCCAAACCTGAGAAAATGGCAAAAAGAAAATCTGGTCGTTTTTTTTTTTTTTTTTTTTTTTAAAGCCTTACCAACAGAATGAAAGGCTATTAACGAAGATTGCATTATTTTATAGTTAAATGGCCCTGGGATTAAAAATGGTAGTTTTAATGGGTTTAAATGAGGACATTTTTCTCCTTAAGGTCCTGTGAGGAACTATTTTTTGTACCTAGTGTAAAATAGATTTATTAATGGAAATGAGGGTGGAATATTAAAATTCCAATAAAAATACATACCTGTGACAACATGTGTACAGTTGGCAATAACACAGGCAAAATGATCAAAAAAACAAAAGTGTAAAGGACAAAAATGTCCGTAAGGCTTAAATCAATAATCTGCTCCTGTAATCATAATTGGTGTGAAAATGAACAAAAAAGTGTTGGTGTTGTACCGCCACTAGTGTTCATTTCAGCTGAAAACTGCAGTGATTTTTATGTATTGGCCTGTTTTTGGAGATTTGCAAAAATGTAGGTAGAAGCACATTTTCCAATAAGCCTATGCTGTCTGTGAGCCCACAGATGCTTGACTTGAGACATTTGCCCTTGTCTATTGTTGTTGAACTGTAACTTGGATTGGAAGAAACACTGATGTAAGGTGAAAAGGAGAAAAGTTCCTGTCAAGATGTGAAATAGGCTGTACGTTCCTATAAGAATGCAGGTCAATTTTTTGAGACTTGGCTTGAGAGTCCTTGCTGAAACCGCACGAGGGTATACTTACAAATTCTCACTGTAGAACTAACTGCAAACGTGAGCTTTGGTTTAGTGCTAATCTATTTTTACACTTTCCTCTGTGTGTCTTGAACTCCTCTAAGACTGACTAAGCATTTGTGACAGAACATTTTTTCCATGGGATGTCCAACAACTGTTGTAGATGCCTGAGCCTGGCAGAGTTCTGTGAGATGAGGACTTTGGCGATGGTTGTAGCCTTCAGACGAGAGCCCAACACACTGACTTCTGGGGAAATGCTGAGAGAATTTTCTCCTAGGGTACCATGTTTCTTGACAGTGAATGTTTAGCCAGAAGCACTGGCAGACATTTAAAGTCAAGAAGGAAGCATGTTCCCTCAGCCATTTGGACTGATATTGTTACTAGGAGAAAAAATATGCTGTTGAAATGCAGTTAAATCTGTCAGGATGTCAGAATGTCAGGATGGCCTGTGATTGACCAGATGAAGGTTAAAATTAAGACTCTTTTAGGTCATATTTCCTCATGCTGAACCCAACATTAGCTGCTTTTTGCCATGGGCCACCTGACTGAACAATTGGTTGCCGGATTGACCTCTTGCGTTATTGCCACTCATAACGGCCCGGCGTAGTAATTACAGTCCATCTCGAAATGTCAGTGAGAAGGGCAGAGCTCAGCGAGACTTTGCTCCCGCAACTGTTAACTATTCCTCTCTCTTACAAGCGCTTATTTAAAGAAATGTGCTACAAGGTGTGAATGAGCGGATTGCGACTTCACCCACCAGTGCTAATTTACCACTGTAATGAGCATGCAGTGATGCATGATTATCAGGCAATTATATTTGGTTACCATGCAAACAGGGTGCATCATGGGACATCATTAAAGACAGAGAAAAACAGCATCACAGAAAGAGAGCTCTGTTTTCCAAATGGCAGCCATTACCGTAACACCGGCCCGTTTGTTTCCGATTTCCATGAATATTAAAAAGCTCTCTGTTCTTATGCCTGGAGTGTCATCTGGCATGACAAATTGAGATTCAATTGCATTTCCCTTCAAAAATAAATGATGATTACCATCAGATGAACTTCTTGGAGTGTGAATAAGAATTGATTTAATTGTTCAGATTTATCCGAGCTCCCTTAACGAATTGAGAGGGCGGGTTAGATTGGGCATCTCTATGATTGGAGAGACAAATGATCGATGACCAATGATCAGCCACATTCCCACCAGAATTCAGTGGAGAGCCTGTTTAATGTTTATGCACTCTCATGCCAGAATTCAGCCTTCACACCTGTTTTGTCTAGCAAGTTGAATATTTATATTATTGAGATAACAATCTACTCTTTTGTCCAATAAGAGATCAACAAAAATGTGACGTCATTGTGGTACATCCAGGAATCCAGGACCCTTTGACTATTTGTCATCTGGAATATCCTATACCCGGAAACCTCCGCATGATGCATGTGATTTATGATCTTAAATTACTGCAGAGCATCTCCATATATCTCAGTAGTGATGGTTCCCCTTTTTTTTTTTTTTTTCTCCAAATGTGTTGTTACCGTAAACTCGCCTGCATTAAGGCTAAGGGAATTAAATCACTTCATTAACTATGAACTTGATTCTGCAAGTAGTGGACTTGGGCCTTTAACGCTCACTTAGTTTTTCCCTTCCTATTGTCCGATGTGTGTAATGAGGTCACGTCTGTTGGACTGATGTCCGTGTCTCTGGGGTGTTGTTCGTTCCGGACGACTCTCGCTAACTCTTCACTAATACCCGGCCATACGTCCAGGGGACAGCCAAATTGCTGGACAAATCTGCCCTTTGTGCAACGTCAGAGCCAAGAGGAACGGACAGACAGATAGAGAGAGCGAGGGGTGTAGGGGAGGGTGGACAGATCGACTGGACATATTGTGCTCTGTGTGTGTTGGGAGGGGGTGGACGCACAGCTTGAGTCAGTATTAAAGGCCATGGTGACACCCGCGTGGAAGATTCTTACTCAATTTTCTCAGGCTAAATGTAATCAGGTCAGAGGAATGAACTGGAATGCAGAATCTTCTTTCGGTTTAAGCGGACTTATTCAAATGAGCTCAAGTTTAATTGAACGTTTTATTTGAATTTTACATCAATAAGGGGGATTGTAATTGATATTGGGTTTATGAACAATAATGCTGCATCAAATAGGGACCCCTCAAACAGTTTAAACAAAGACCATGTGAACACCCTACCAATGTCAGGGTTTTAGGTTTTGGTACAGAGCTGTTTTTCTTCCGCTTTTTGAAGGCCATAATTGGACAATACGTAGTGTGTGTATCTCTGGGGTTCTCTCCTCACTCTCTCCCTTCAGATCTGTCAGTCTAAAAGCCGATGTCTTTTTCAAAACCCAAGGAAAACACCCTTTATGGTCAAATATAACTCTCTCCTGAGAGAAAATGAAAAAGAGAGGAAACAGAGACAAATAAGGATGGCAGGCGGGGTACCTGACTCTCTGATCCGCACTAGGACTGAAGTGGGAGGAGGCAGCTGGCACAACACATGGCACTTAAACATCATACTGTGCGAAGAGACGGCAGCACGCAGCTCTCGGCGCAGGCGTCCACTCCGACTCTAATAAGCCCGCTCGCATGTCAGAGGCGCCCAGAGATCCCTGTGGGTAACAGAGCTTCCCATCTACCCACATCCCAACACCCCAGAAGTCCCAGACTGAACAGATGCTGGAGCGTCTGCATGTATCTTTCTGTCCTTAGCTCTGTTCCAAAACTTAGGCAGCTGCCTACATAGGCAGCTGCTTTCTGTCGCAGTAACCTAATCAAAATGGAACCTCATCCCTCAAATATATGCTGGTCTTAGTTGGTTTGCTTGTCTTATCTAGTTATAGCTTGCCTCCCTGCCTGATCAGCTCACAACTATCCAAAAACGACAGATTGGCTTTGGATTGGTTTTTACAGAGAGAAAAGTTGTTTTTTTTGAAATGCTCTAAATAGACAGTAAATCCCTGCACTGCACTCTTCACGCAGTGCGCACATGAGACTCAACCGTAGTTTGTTGAAAAAAATGCTCAATATTTGCAACTCCTCCGAGCATCTATTTTGGGCATGCAGGACAAACTCCTGAAATAACATACTTCAGATTAGCAATAAAATCAGACATGAACTGTTGATTAAAGGATTAGTCCATTTTGAGAATAAAACATTTCATGATTTTTTATACTCACCCCCATGTCATCCAAAGATGTTCATGTCTTTCTTTATTCAGTCTGAAAGAAATTAGGGTGAGGAAAACATTTCAGAATTTTTCTCCATATAGTGGACTTCAATGAGAGCCACTGGGTTGGACTGGAAGCATGCAGTTTCAGTGCAGCTTCAAAGGGTTCTACACGATCAGTCATTTTACAACAACAAAATAAATAAATAAGTAAAACAATTTTGAAGTTGGAGGAGAAAATTAGGTGATTTTTCACCCTACCCTACCTTTTTGAACCAGAGTACAGAGACGAAGAACTAACCACACATAAGCTTTCCAGTGTAATTAAAGTGTGAAGTCACAGACACGCATTGCAGAGCTAGTGCGAGACAAGCATTTGTGTATAAAAAAGTCTATACATTTTTATCGTTTTTAGAAAATGATCAATCATTTTGCTACATAGGACCATTATTCCTTGGCTGGCATCATGTGGATATCTTTAAAGCTGCACTGAATATGCAGTTTAGACCTTCAACCCACTGGCTCCCATTGAATTCCTCTATGGAGACAGTTCCGGGAATGTTTTCCTCAAAAACGTCAATTTCTTTTCGACTGAAGAAGGAAAGACGTAGCATGGGGATGGCATGGGGGTGAGGAAATTATCAGAATTTTTTTTATTCTGGAAGTGAACTAATTCTTTAAATGTTGTTGCTTACGATGAAATAGTATAAATTTTAGGGTTTTTTCCTGCCGATGCGGATGACTTTACCAATTGTCTGTTTTATTTAGAACACGAGATATGCATTACAAGACCCGCCATAGTTTGCGTTGCAGTTTGTACCATTCATAGCAAAACAAGTGCAAAACAACTCTTTTGGGTATTTTACAGTCTTTGACTCAACTCGCAATTGATTTCAACAGAGTTTAGCATTAGCATGTTGACTAAACTGACTCTGCAATATTTTAAGAAGCATAACAATTTAGGTTTAAGGAGTCTTTTTTTTATTAGAAGTTTGTCACAGTGCATTCTGGCATTGCTCTCAGCTCAAAGTAAGCAATGCTACCTTTGAATTTGGTCAAAAGAATGGTGCGCACTGTGTGGGGGGAAAGAAAAAAAAACAAAAAAAAAAAACTTGTTTTTGAACTTTACTCTTGTGTGTGTGCATCGTATTTTAAGCTTACAAGATGTCCTTTTACTTATGCGGCATGTGTTTTGTATGCCTGTGTCTGTGTACATTCCATGTGATTTTTGCCAGAGAGATAAATGTAGTGTGTGCCTCTGATGTTGACGTCGACTTTGCCAGCTCTGGGAGTTGTTTTCCTGGGCGCAGATGGTAGGAACAGAGTGAAGCAGGTGCTGGGTGAGGTTCGTCTGTGTTGTGTTGTTTTTTATCCCAGAGTTTGTCCTAAAGGCATGGCTTCCTCTGCTGTGATCACCTGGTGAACAGACGACGGGGATGATTTTCACTGGCCGCCCATGTTGCTGGAGGTGTGATATACTTTATCTGCCCTACTGTGAGGCAATTTACTCTGGTAAATGTCTCATCATTAGAATGTAATGAGAACTAGATTTAGCGAGTGTTGCTCGCTGTTGCCACGAGGCTAATGTGTCTAAATGTTTTTAGCATGTCAATATATGTTTGCTAATTTGTTTTGAATTATTGTGTTGTTGCTCCTCTGGGTGGTTGCTGGAGTGTTTTGAGCAAGATTTTTGTCTTCATTATTCACCAGGCGGAAATTGTTTTCTACACCTGACTTGGGACTAGGTTTTGGAAGATATAGTGCATTCAAACCTCACAACAGGATCATGTTATAATAAAATGCCTACATTTTATTCATATTCTGTTAGCTTTTCTGAGTATTTTCATCAGAGTCATCATAAGACTGTGCTTTGATTGTCTGAACTGCAGGTTGTGTGTTGGGTATCTCCGTAATGGAACGCCTTCAAAAGCTATTACTAATATACCAGATGGTCTCTGAAATCTGTCATGCATTATGGTTTTGTTTCTTCTTCATTATCTTTTAAACAGAATATTACTGGATGTCTGGAGACCTCTTGTTGCCTGGCCAGATGTTTGCTTGGGTGATGGCATATTTGGGGTGTGAAATAAAAAAAAAAAAACGTCATTTATTGTGTACTGACCCCTTGAATCATCTCCCTTGAAAAAAGTACTGTGGTGGTAGTAGCACGCTGCAGTTATGGTAATACCATGGTTCTTAATGATTATCATATGTCATGGTTTTTCAAAGTATATACTAACAAAGTGTAAGAAATAAATAAATAAAAAACATCCCTCTTGTTCTTGATCTGAGATGTTATGCAGTACAGTAACCCATTTTGTAATATTCTGCCTTTATCCATAAAATAAATAAATAAATAAATAAGTAAAAGTGTAGAAACCATTTTTCCTGCGCAGCTTGACTCTTTTATCTGGTGTAGCGTTTCCATTTCCATTCATAACATTTGCCAACCAGCCCCATTGTTTTCAAGCTTAAGACAACAGACAGTGTGCACAGAGACTCCCAGGAGTGTTTGAAAGTTTAAAGAATGGCTTAGCCTTTCTCATTTTTCTGCGTTTAACTTTGAAGGAAGTTTACTTTCAGTGGCTGAGCTCCTGCTGGAGATTAATGAACACATTTGGTCGGGGCTGCATTGTTCCCATCGAAAATGCCCATCTACAGCGCTATGATTTATGGACAGCCGGCAGTGCATGAGCTGTAATTTGAGAGGGGTTTGTTTTTCCTCATGAAGATGGAATTTTAAAATTCCTAGATTAATAACACCACTCTAGTCATTTTATATAGTACTGCAGGGAAAAATAGAGATGGTACTAGGAGTTGAAGGTACAGAGCACAAATTTTAGCCTCTGGATGCCATGTGTGATAGCTGCCATCTGCGATAGTGTGTTTTTAGTCATCAGTGTCAATTCCTGCACTAACTGTGAGAGTTTAATGAATCTGTGAGTATATTGAGTATATGAGTATGGCGTATGCAGGCATGTATTGTATCAAAATATTTGATAAGCAGTTGCTAAATATTCGTCTTGAGTAGGTCAGCTTCTGATCCTCATTTGCTTCCTCCGCTTTGATGTGCTGTGTGGCTCACATAGTTGAATTAATGCAGTGCACATTCTCATGGGAAAGAAAAATCTCAAATGAGATCTCTATGATATCTTGATTTTTTTTTTTTAAATTTTCTTTAATGAGAATAATGGAGAGCAAATGGAGACTTTTACTGAAGGCTCTGGCTTTTTAGATGTTTCTTGTGAGGGGAAAAAAGATGTGAGGTCTTAGATGTGTTTCCTTTAAAGTTTCAGAATATCCCAGTGCCCCAAAATGAGCTCAGAGGGTTTTTCTCTCAAATGGCACAAGTAACAAATTAACCTCAAAAGCCAATTTTGGGCCCTTGGGGTCACGGCCCTGATACCTGGGGGTGTTTGTAGGGTCATGGGTCTGGTTTGTAATGTATGATACGTAAGGCTGGGCAATAATTCAATAACGATAATTATCGCGATATAATTTTCCTCAATAAAATGATATGAACAGTTCGATAAATGTTCGATATAATTTTTATGTGCCACACGGACCGTTTATCTGCTCGGACCAAAGTTCAAACTGCATTTACTATCTCGATGCGGCGCGGACGCTCCTGGAAAAACCAAGCTCGTCGCAACCGCTTCGCTTCCATTATGAGCGCAGCTGCCGCGCACCTACATTTAAAATAACAAACTAGAGCGTGCAAAAGACGCGATATGTGAACGGTTCCTTCACGCGAGCACTAAACAGCGCTGTGAGATCCAGTGTGAAACACTTGAATTCAGCGATGAACAAAAATGACTCTGATTCATACTAGTTTAAAGCTGCGTGCAACGAGACAGTCAGAAGGCTTTTCAATCTACACGTCGCCATCATTTACCATGGGTTTACTGTAGTAACACTCACTGCACCATGGTATTGTGGCAGCAATGTGGGATATTCACATTGAATTTTATTACAGGAGTAATGATATATAATTATAGTATGCATGTATTTGTGATTAAGCTATAGCATGCGTGCATTTATTCTGAGTTTTTAGACTACCATTTTTCATACAAATAGGCTACCTATAAAAACACGTAGGTATATTTTTACCATGGTATTGAGGTACCATTATGTGAGGTTTTAACTGATTATCATGATTTAAAATGTATGCTTGCTACTATGGAAGACCAATGCTGAAAAAAAAAAAAAAAAAAAAACTGGGTCAGAATAAGTTTAACCAGATCTTACTGATTGCTATGAACTGATAAGACAAAAATTTTACCTTTGCATCCTCAAGCTACTATCAAATGTGCATTTCTAAGAGACAAAAAAGTGATGTTGTTATTGTTGTTGTTGTTGTTATTATTATTATTATTATCATTATTATTATTATTAGTATCATCATTACTATTATCAGACAACCCAAACCTGCTTCTTGATTTGAAACAATGTTAATCATTAGAACATGCAGAAATTAATCTATCTATTTAGATATTTATTTAAATATTTAAATGAATGGACTGGTTTCTACAACTTTCACTTTGGAGCAAAAATGTGACTTTAAACTTGAAAGAAATAAAGATTTGACATTTATTGTGATAATTATCGATATCGACTGATATGAAAAAAAAATATCATTATAATGTTTTGCCCATATCTCCCAGCCCTAGATACACGTATGTTTAAAAAAAAAACAAAAAAACCCACCATCCTCTGAGCAATAACATTTGGTATGCAATGCCATGTCACACTGGTTTTGAGAGGAACTCTCATGAAAATACATGACAGAGCAGAATGCGGTATCAGTTCGTATTCATTTCATTGTTTTAAATAATGTTTCATGTTTAGGTTAATTAAAAATATCATGCTGCATGCTTTATCTGTCAGCTCAGAGCTGCTCTCTTTAACACAACTGCAGATTTAAGAATATTACACACAAACAGCTCAAGAGAGAAGAATCTTTGATGTTCCTGACACGCCATGAAATGAGACAAACCATGCAGCAATGAAGCTGTTCAGCTGTTTTATGTGCATTGCACCTTTAGGCCAGACACTTGAGCTGGAGAAGTAACAAGCAAAGCTCAGTGGCTCCTTACAAGACAGTGAAACAAGAGCAGTGTTTGAAGTCTGTGGCCATGCATCATGTATTACTGTAGCATACCCACATACATGCTTAATTCTGTGATTCTTGCTTACCTGTCAAGACAGCATGCTAGTTCAGTTCGATGGCCAACAGTAAGGTCATTTAACAAATATTTTCTAATCGTCCAAGTGTAGCTTTAATTTCCCCATATGGGGAAATACCAAAATCTCCAAATTTGTTTGCTAAGCTTTCGCTCAAATCACTATACTATAGTATATTATACTATACTATACTATACCATACCGTACTTCATATCAAATCATTATGAAATGTGACAAAATTAGTTCATAATACCAAGTTGGTCCAGCTAATGCCAACGTGCATTCTAGAGATTGGCCAAGTTGATTTGGTCATGAATGCACCAAGCAGGACACTGTCACAGATCCACATCCTTGTTTGGGGTGTCCAATCCTGCTTCTAGAGCAGGGGTCTTCACACTTGGTCCTGGAGAGGTCGTGCCCTGCAGAGTTTAGCTCCAAACCTAAATTAACCACATCTAACCCAGCTAGTCAAGGTCTTACTAGGCATGCTAGAAACTTCCAGGCAGGTGTGATGATGCAAGCTGAAGCCAAAACCTTTGGAGACCCATGTCTTAAAGCAGGGGTTCTCAACTCTGGCACACAAGATCCATTTCCCTGCAGACTTCAGCTCCAACCCTAATCAAACACACCTAAACAAGTTAATCAAGGTCTTTATGATGACTAGAAAGTTACAGGCAGGTGACTTTGATCAAGGTTGGAGCTAAACACTGCAGGAAAATAGCAAGCCAGAGTTGAGAACCCCTGTCCTAGAGGGTCACTATCATCACTAATTCTAATCAAAATTACACTTAAACCAGCCAATCTACAGGGTTACTAGAAATTTACAGACAAGTGTGTTTGTACAGCTTGGAGCTAAACTCTGCAGTACACTGGCCCTCTAGGAGAAGGCATGGAGAGCTCTTTACTTGTTGGTCCTAGTACATGGGTGTCCAGTCCTGCTCCCGGAGCACCAATATCCTGTCAAGTTAAGATCCAACCTGCGTCAACACACCTGTTTGGAGAATTCCAGCACTCATCAAGACTTTGTTTA